>JAUEKU010091466.1:0-22118 GCA_032274805.1 Gypsophila paniculata
AGGGTGGGGTGGGGGAGGTGGTTGATGGTGCTGCATTGGGTAGGTTTTTCTCTTTTTCTTTTTCTTTTTTTTGGGTTTTTTTATTTTTTTTTTTAAAATAATCTTTATGTTTGATTTTTTTCAGTTTTTTTACATTTGATAATTTTATCATCTTGTTTATTTATTTTTTAGTAAAATTATAATTTTTAAGAAAAAATTTATATTTTTGCACAAAATTTCATAATTATTATAGAATTTTCATAATTTATACGTCGGGAAGTAATAACGGTCGAAGAACGAGCATAGTGTACGATAGTGGTGGCGGCGGCCGAGCATGGTGGGTGGTGGCTCGGTTTTGCATCTGTGCTCTAAAAAAATAATTCGTGCAGTGCGAAAATATGAGAGAAAATTGACTGTGTCGAGTAAATTTACTCTATACAGACTAATACATTGAGAGGAAAATAATATGTCTGAGAAGTTGAGTGGGAAATGAGGGGGCAGTTTGGGAAATTTTGTCTATGCCGAGTAAATTTTGTCTATAATGAGTACGTCCCATAAATTTAATGAATTAAATAGAGTAAGATATGAGCTATCATATAATTTACATTCATATTATTAAAAGCAAACCATTGATTTTTTACGGGATTGATACTAGTTAAGATTCAAGGGAAAAAAAACATGTTTTCTAAAATATGCAGTTATATAGTACGGAGTATTGTAAAGAAAGGCATGTTTACTTATGAGTTATGATGCATGCGAAACATTTATTTTCGTATATATATCGAAAATATCAAGTGTATTAAAATGTCATTATTAGCAATTGAATACAATATTTTTCAAGAATTTCGTTTAGAGAGTACTATATGAACTCTCGAAATTTTAACTTAGTTATTCTTACTGTATTCAGTAATCCATAGGACCATATTTTTAAAACCACGGCACAGCCACCATGGCCGAAGATGAAATCATAGTGAAAGTAGACAAGTTAGGGGCAACAAATTCGCGTGATAGTCGTCTCTTATTCAAGACGGTTCACTTTGAGACGTATGTACTACCGCACTTGGAAGACGATGTCCAAAAGACATGGGTTAAACGAAAACGAGTGAGCATCAAAGTTAGAGACGCATCTGAAAAAGTTTTTAAAGACGTTAGCATGACCGTTGAGGCTTGGGGAGACAACCATGAAACGTGCAGACTTGGTGAAGGGGAATGGTGTCACTATGTTGCGGTTAAGAAGCTTGTCACTGGCAACACACTTGGCCTACGTTATAATACCAATGATAAAATGCTTGTTATCACTTATTACCCTCCTCAACTAGGACTCGAACCTACAGAATAGGCACCGATTGAGGTAGTTTCCGTAAGACTGTAATGTGTCATACTAGTGTACGACGGCATTATGTGCAAAAGTGTAATGAATGTATCATATTATACGATGTACTCTATAAGTGACTTATTTAATCTTCGTTTCTATTATAACTGCTATTTAAGTGACTCGAGATAAAAACTCGATTTTATGACTTCAGATTCCATAAAAGACTGCGAACAAATTGAATGGTGTTTACATCAATAAAGCATGGTAATTGGCATGGACCTATAAGAGATAAAAAATCTGAGCACTGATCCGCCAGACCGCCACCTTACTATGGTCTATGGATCTCTGGACTCAACAACGAACAGGAATCGCACGAAGTCGCTGAGCTTTCTCGAGGGTAATTCCAAACTTATCCTCCATATCCATCGTCTCAGGCGAAGTCCCATCTTCCAGCTTCCAATCAAATCTATGAATCAGTGACCCCACCATCAAAGGCAGCATCCTATTTGCCAGTGGCAACCCAGGACAGATTCGACGACCTGCACCAAATGGAATCAGCTCGAAGTCGTGACCCTTTACATCAATTTTCGAACCCATAAATCTTTCGGGTTCAAACTGATGGAGGTGCTCCCATGTATCCGGATCTCTCCCAATTGCCCACGCATTCACCAACACTCGTGCATCTTTGGGTACTGTAAACCCAAAGAGCGTGACATCTGTATCGACTTTTCTAGGAATCAGAAATGGCACAGCTGGGTGAAGTCTCAGAGTTTCCTTTACAACTGCCTGCAAGTATGGCAGTCGAGCAATGTCTTGCTCTTCTACAGGATTCCCTTTTCCGATGACTTGTTGGAGCTATTCTTTCGCTTTCTTCAGCTTTTCAGGCCTGTGTATTAGTTCTGCCATTGCCCATTCTAGTGTGATTGCTGTTGTGTCCGTTCCTCCCCCAAATAGGTCCTGCATAGAAAAGACACCGGGTTTTTTAGGGTACTGAACTTAGTGCAGGACAATCAGAAAAAATAGCTGCCATGACTAGACTCGAAAGCCTAGCCCATACAAAACGACAAATATTACCGAAACTCAAATCCACTTGACTCATCAAACGCTTTTAAAACCGATATTGACTTGTCAACTAAACCCGACTCAAAACCTCCCACAAAAAATGACCTGATCTAGAATGCCTAGAAAAAAATTACTCGTACTTGATAAGCACAACTCAAAATGACCGATTCTCCTTGAAAATGATCCACCATGAACAAAATAATCCCGACTGGATCCAACGCAATCCGACGAGCCTAATACACCCGAACTAACCCATATGACAAGTTTGCGAGAGTGAAAAGATTTATGGTCAGAGTAAAGCAGATCAATACCAGTAATAGATGAGAGAACTCTGATTTGTCGATTTCCTCAGTTTTTGGCTTGTCAACTCCCAGCAATGAATCAACAACATCAGCACCCTGCGTTGAACTTGCCAGACTCTTTCCATTCTTCAACCGCTGCTCAACAATAGAGTTGAAAAGGTTGAAAATCTTGCCTCGACGTACAGTAGTTCGCCTTTTGATTCCCTGAGGGTCTATCTTTCTCAAAATGGGGAAATAATCAGCAAAGTTAGGCTTTCCTAATTCATCGATCATCTCTTTATTAATCTTTTGAAACTCACCAGCAAAATCAGAATTTGGGTCACCCAAATTTACAGAGAAAAACGTTGTGGATAACATATTCAAAGAGGTGGTAAAAGCTGCTTGCCCAATATCCACTGATGTACCATCTTCGCAGTTTTTCTCAACAGAGCAGAGTAAATCCTCGACTATGTTTTTTCGGGACTCTTGGCTCGCATTCAGTCTACTTGTTGAAAAAACATGAGAACTGCAAATTCTGCGCAGGTTACGCCATTTGGATGATGCAGGCAACCACACCACTGACTTCTCATTGTGGTTACCAGCTCGAACAGCTTCAGTGACATAGCGATTACAGAAGGAAACGTCATTTTTTTTCAGCACTTCTTTTGCCGTTTCAGCAGAAGAAATGATCACGGTTTGAACCTGGCCTACTCGAAGCATCATAACTGAGCCATAGGTTCTGGCAAGCTTGGCAAAGGTGATATGAGGCTTGTCTCCAAGACTGAAGAGGCTTCCGAAGACGGGTAGTCCCACAGGACCAGGTGGTAGTTTACCGGAGTTTTTTGTTGTAAACTTGAGGAGTTCTATTGCAGCCAATGCTAATAGCAGACACAATGCATAGCTCATGTAATCCATGGCTTCTTTTATTTGTGTGATGTTTGATCGGCCTTTTTATGAATCGATGGCTTTACTTTTGACCTTTCATATTATCGTACTCTTATAGAAAATTACTATATTACGTATTGCATGAGACCGTCCCAGTCGAAACTTAGTGCCTCTCAATAAAGAGCTTCAATGCACTGCCTACTTTATTAATGTTGGGAGTTGGGACCTGATCCAGCAAACAGAAAGCAAGACATTAAAATAAACATCAAATGATAAAAATGCTCTTAGAATAATTAATCATGCGCTGGGCAGTTGTTAACCAGCTAATAATTGACCAGTATCGTTAAGAATGATTCATATTTTCGATAAAAATAAAACACGACCTCAACCTGGAATTTTTGTGCAGTTGATAAAATAATCATAATACGTTCTTCTATGAGCAACTGGTCTAAGGCAAATCTAGCATGTGCTATTTCTCAGGCTTGTTATTTCCAAGGACGAGGCACACATCATATATCATACAAGAGTCTCCTTTCTAATACGTTTGCTATCTGCAGCTTACCGCTACCTTCGGTGCGAAGTGGTAAAATAGTACTCCGTACTTAATACCATGCAAATAACACACTGGCACATGAAATGTCAGACAGTCACGACAATATAGCCTTCGTCTCCACAAAATTTGGAGGGGTTACTAATATGACCCATCATGTGGATTGATACTATGACATATAATATGTTGGCAATGTTGCAGTCCTAACTGAACAAAAACAATAGTGGATTTTCCAGAATTTGTCCGAGTTTTATTCTACTAATTGCCAATGGACGGGTTGATATCGTCTTCAACTTTCCATAAGCCTAGTCTGTGACATGAGGGGTAACGGTTCTTTTAAGTTGGGCATCTTTACTCATGGCAGTTGAATAAAAGATGATTGTGTGAGCGAAGACACTACAGATGACCACATATGACAAAAGAGGGAGTCTACTAGCCACCTCCTGGGTTTTAGCTACCTGTCTTTCTAAACAGTTGAATGCAGGAGACTGACAGTTTGAGCCCATTCTAATCGAGCTTGGGGTAATCCAATGGCTTTCAGCTGTTGTGTGTCTTTGTTTTTTTAGGTTTCAGACATGTGTTAGGCACGAAGCTTTGTTGTAATTAAAACTTACCACGCTGAGCTACAATCAAAAGTGCACCAATCATTTCCTCATGACATTTGAAGATCAACATCTACTCAATGAATTAGGCGAGGAAGAAGTCAACGCTTGCCATCGATGGGATTGGAGAAAACATCAAGTAAAGAGTAAAATTAGCTAAAATAACAAAATGAGAGGGTAAAGACAAGTAACTTAACAGGAACACTGTTAAGATATACGGAGACGGACTATTAAATTAAAATGAAAGGGTACCCGAATTACCATAATGAGAAGTATGGACAAGCAAATGGATAGGACACTATACACATATACTTTTTTATTGAAATGACAAGGTATCCGACTTACCATAATCGAGCCACGACATTTTGCAAACTTAAGGAACTATTAACTCTCGAAGTATTTTCTCAGTTTCTGTACCGTATATAATAACTATCATTCTGCAGACAATGAAGCTCAGAAACACCAAATTCAGTTATATACTAAACAGTAATATTTGTACTAGAAGCAGAAGACGGGTGGTGCATACATTGAGGGTTTGTCAAGTCATTGTAAGAAGGCAAGGATACAACAGAAGAAACACAAGCAAACTCATCATCTTGAACACACGCAGCGGATTGCATCCGTATATTCATGAAGTCAGATGTGAGAAATTCGCCATATAGGAAAGTAAGACCGGTACTTTCAAATGGCTTTTGTAGCCTTTTATACCTCATACAATGGTCTTGTTCAATAATCTATGATAAAGTACCACTTCAATTCTATTATAAGTTTATAACTAAAGTTTTACGGTTAGATTCTGTAAATTCTTGGATTGTTCTAGGTTGAGTGAGGACTATTCTCCTATAATCATATTTACTTAATTTCATTTCTTTGTTGACTTTAATTGTCAATTATTAGAATCTTACATAAATTGGAGATTTTTAGTGTCAAATAATAAAACATTTCATAAAAAAGTACAGTAAGACTGAAACAACCTTTTTTATTGAAAAGAATACTGAAGCAACTTAATAACTCGGTGTTGTGACTTGAGATATCAGAAAAGACCGTGCACGAAACGCGGAGTCTTTACTTTACACGAAGCATGGTATCAAACTGAGAATTTTGAGCACTGATGCACCACCTTACTATCAATCTCTGGACTCAAACACGAACAGGAATTGCACGAAGTCGCTGAGCTTTCTCAAGGCTAAATCCAAACTTCTCCTCCATATCCATATTCTCAGGCAAAGTCCCATCTTCCAGCTTCCAATCAAACCCATGAATCAGTGACCCCAGCATCAAATGCAGCATCCTATTCGCCAATGGCAACCCAGGACAGATACGACGACCTGCACCAAATGGAATCAGCTCAAAATTACAACCTTTTTCATCTATTTCTGAACCCAGAAATCTTTCGGGCTCAAACTGATTGGGGTGCTCCCAAGTATCCGGATCTCTCCCGATTGCCCACACGTTGACCAACACTTGTGCACCTTTGGGCACTGTAAACCCGAAGAGCTGGACATCTGTGTTAACTTTTCTGGGAATCAGAAACGGCACAGCAGGATGAAGTCTCAGAGTTTCCTTTACAACTGCCTGCAAGTATGGCAGTCGAGCAATGGCATGTTCTTTTACTGAATACCCTTTTCCGATGACTTGTTGGAGCTCTTCTTTCGCTTTCTTCAGCTTTTCTGGACTGTGCAGTAGTTCCGCCATCGCCCATTCAAGTGTGCTAGCTGTTGTGTCAATTCCTCCACCAAAAAAGTCCTGCAAAGCAAAGACATCACAAATTTTCAAGTTCTGAACATAGTGGACAACCTGAGAATTAGGCAGGGCAAAAATTACCCGAGAGGTGAAAAGCTTTAACTCGAACAAAACTGTCAAATTATGGCCCAAAACCCAATCAGAACCGAAGTAACCTGTGATTGACTTGAACTTCACTGGACAGCATTTTAACCGACCCAAAATTCACCCAATTTTGAATGACAAAATGAACCTTCAAATGACTACTTTAAAAATATATACCAAAATGTATATACATAAAATCAACAGAACCCTTTATAGATACAATCATACAATCCAAAATGAAATAGCATAAATCTGATTGACCCAACCTACAACCACAGAATCTAAAATTACCCATAATGAAACGTCATACATGCATAAATCATTCCGACCCAATACAAAATATCCTGACCTATTTGCTAAGTCTACTACACAGATTTATGCTCAGAAAAGAGTACCAGTAATAGATGAGAGAGCTCTGATGGGTCAATTTCCTCAGTTTTTTGCTTGTCAGTGCCTAACAATGAATCAAGAACATCCGCACCCTCTCTTGAACTTGCTAGACTCTTTCCATTCTTCAACCGCTGCTCAATCATGGCGTCAAAAAGACCTAAAATCTTGCCAAAATGAACACTAGCTCGCCGCCTAATGCCCTGAATGTCCACCCTTCTCAAGACTGGGAAATAATCAGAAAAGTTTGGCTTCCCCAAATCTTCAATCATGTCTCTGGTAATCTTTTTAAATTCACCAGCAAAATCAGAGTTTGGGTCACTCAAATCTACTGAGAAAAATGTGGTGGATAACAAATTAAGAGATGTCATAAAAGCTGCTAGCCCAATATCCACTGGTGTACCATCCTCACAGTTTTTCTCAACTAAGCAGAGTAAATCCTCGACTTTGTTTCTTCGGAATCCTTTGCTCGCGTCCAGTCTACTTGTTGAAAAAACGTGGGAGTTGCAAACTCTGCGCAGTTTACGCCATTTGGATGATGTGGGCAGCCAGACCACAGACTTCTGGTGGTGGTTATGAGCTCGAACAGCATCAACAACATTGCGATTAGAGAAGGAAATGTCGTTTTTCTGTAGCGCTTCTTTTGCCATTTCAGAAGAAGAGATAATCACGGTTTGAACTCGGCCTAGTCGAAGCGTCATAAGTGTGCCATATGTTCTGGCAAGCTTGGCGAAGGTGATATGAGGCTTGTCTCCAAGACTGAAGAGGCTTCCGAAGACGGGTAGTCCTGCAGGACCAGGTGGTAGTTTACCAGGGTTTTTTGTTGTAAATTTGAGGAGTTTTATTGCAGCCAATGCTAATAGCAGACACAATGCATAGTTCAGGTAATTCATGGCTTCTTTTTTCTGTGTCTGATATTTGATTGGCCCTTACTTCAGACCTTCTATATTAGTACTATATTAATATATTGGTCTTACACAAAACATCGAGTGAAACCGCATCACTCAAGAGTCAAGACTCAGTGCCTCTCATTCGAGAGCTTTAAGACATTGTCTATAAAATAATGTTGCCAGTTTGGAGTTTGGACCTTATCTGGCAGATATGAAGCAAGACATTAAAATAAATATCAAATGTTACACATGCAGTAGACCAGTTTCTCATAGAATAATTAATCATATGCTGGGCAGTTGCTTACCAACTAATATGGATTTAATAAGAATAATTTGAGTTTTCAATAATACAGTATGACTCAGTCACTCAACCTTGCATTTTTGTGCAGTTGATTATATTATCATAATCATTATCTTGCATGTGATATTTCCCAGGCTTGTTATTTCCAAGGACAAGGGATGCATTATTTACATAGTATCATACAAGAATCTCCTTTTTAATACGGTTGGTAACCCCCCAGCTACCGCTACCTCAGGTGCAAAGTGGTAAAAAAAAGTACTTAATTCCATGCAGATAACGCACTGGCACATTAAATGTCAGAGCATCACGGCAATATAGCCTTAGTCTTCACAACATTTCAAGGGGTAACTAATATGAACCATTATGTGGACTGTTACTATGACGTATAATATGTTGGCAACGCTGCAGTCATAAATTGAACAAAAAAAGTTGTCGGCTCACCAGAATATGTCAAAGTTCTGATATACTATTTGCCAATTGAGTCTTCAGCTTATCGTAGGCCCAGTCTGTGAACTGACGGGGTATGGTTCTTTTGGGGTGGCCATCTTTACCCATAGCAGTTGAAGAAAAGATGATTGTGTCAGCCAAGACACTATAGATGAGTAGATGACCACATATTGACTAAAGAGGTAGTCTACTGGTCATCTCCTAGGTTTTAGCGACCCGTCATTCTAAACAGTTGAATGCAGGAGACTGGCAGGTGGTTTGCGCCTATTCTAGTTAAGCTGGGGGCAATCAGAAAGCTTTCAGCAGTGCATGCGTGCGTCTATGTTTTTCAGGTTACGGACATGTGTTAGGAGGCGAAGCTTCTTGTACTCAAAACTTACCACGCTGAGCTGCCATCAAAAGTGCACCAATCATTTCCTTGTGACATTTGAAGATCAACATCTGCTCAAGGAATCAGGAGAGGAAGAAATTAACGCTTGCCATTGAAGAAAACATCAACTGAAGAGTAAAAGAAGCTAAAAAAGCAAAACGATAGGATGTAGACAAGTAACTCGACAGGTACGGAGTATTTCTTTATTAAAATGACCGGGTATCCAACTTACCATAATGATAGGGTTAGGGGTGTTCAAAAAGTGGTCTGGACCGGTAAAATGGACCGACTCGGACCGGTCGGTCCGGTCCGGTCTTTGACCAAACACAAACCGGTCCGGTCTCCGGGTCTAGAAAAAGAGGTAACCGGTCTTAGGTCCGGTCCGATCCAACCTCGGGAAAAATATTATAAAAACAATTATATTAGGAGGTCCGGTCCGGGTTTGGACTGGACCTAAAGGGTCCGGTCCGGTCCGGGTTCTCTTTTAACCGGTCCGGTCTCCGGGTTTAACCGGTCCGGTCCGGGTTTGGACCGGTGAACACCCCTAGATAGGGTATAGACAAGCAAATCGATAGGGTATCTGTACACATACTTTTTTATTAAAATGGCAAGGTATCTGACTTACCATAATCGTGCCATGACATTTTGCAAGCTTAATGAACTATCAACTCTCGGCGTATTTTCTCCAGTTCTTGCTTCTGTGAGCACCTTTTCTGAAACAGTGGATTGGGTACAGAGAAAGGATAGAGACTGCAGCCATGAAACCAGACTTTGTTTCCTGGTTACGTCATCAGACTCTGCAACAAGGGCATACAACTCGCTGAGCACCATGTTCTGACCATCCTTGGGTAATTGGACGATTAGCTGGGCCAACAGCTTCATCAATTCTGGTAGCACCTGAACAATTACAACATAAGGATGCGCGGAAATTACCCTAAAAAATGCAGAAACAACTGCAACAACCATGACTCAAGTAACCTTAAAGTAGAAATCCATAGAAAACTAAATACGGAGTATGTATTAGCCTAACCATGACTCAGCAGTAGAAATCATAACTCAAGTAGCCTGATGATTGTCATATTTTAGGGAATCGTTGCATATTCCATAAAAACCGCTACATAAAAATAAAGATCAACAGAACGGAATTAGCTGAACCAACCTGTATGTCCACTATAGATATCAGCAGAAAAAGCAGTTCCAATATTTTCTTGCAGGGCTCAGAGTCACCTTGCCAGTTTTTCCAGCAATCGTTACCTTCAAGAGTCATGGCTTCTCTGCACAGCTCATTAGCTTTTTCAGCAAGACTATGAACGCAGTAAAATATGGACGGGCTTCCAGCAGGAAGATGTCGAACCAACGCAGAAACACCAGAAGCCAGACCATCAAACGGCGTGATATCAGGATACTCCTGCACATCCACACGCAAGAGATATGCCAAATAAAAATGTCATAATTTTATGATAAAAATCGCCTAGCTACTAAACCGAAAATTCAACGCTAATCATTGTTGATTAGAGCTGTATTTTTATGTACCTCAAGGGAACGCTTTACGTAGTAGAAAACGAGTTGCTCCTTCAACTCAATCCTTTCATCTTGATCTGCTTCCTTTTCAGAAGATACAAATGATCCGAATACCAAATGAGAGGCCCGGGCAACTTTGACATTAGGATGTCCCATATATCTATTAGTGTTTGTAGTAAGGGAGCAAAATGTGGAAAAAGCTAACGGTTTCTACAATTTCAAACATTCAATATAGGATACAGAAACATTGTTGCAGCAACCACTCTCCGGAATACATCGGCTGGCAATCGACTGACAGAAGTTGGAATAACACGCAAGTAGAACATGATCCTGGCTGTCTGTACTTCATCTTTGGACCATATATAACCATCGTTTAGCAGACTATGAAGCTCTGAAACACCAAACTCAGTTATATACTAAACAGTAAATATTTGTACTAGAAGCAGAAGCCGGGTAGTGCATACCTTGAGGGCTCGTCAAGTCATCGTAAGAAGGCAGGGATTCAACAAAAGAAACACAAGCAGACTCATCGTCTTGAACACAGGCAGCTACACTTCGGATTGCCTCCGTATATTCAGGAAGTCGAATGCGACGGAAATTCTCCATACAGGAAAATGCAACCAGTACTTTAACAGATATATCAATCTGAATCTCCCTGGGGAATTTGGAGGTCAATCTGTGCTTTGTCACGGCTAAAGCAAAGACCACAACCATTAGGAAAGCAGATTCAGCTATTTTCTCCAAATCGCCCAGGAGCTGGTCTGAGCTGCCCCGTAGCAGCAAAGCTACCCGCCTATGTCCACTGTAGGTCTCATGACAGAAACCCCAGACTAGATCCTCAACCTTACGCTTGTCATTTTCAATTGCAGAAGAATACAGATTGCAGAAAACACCTGTCGTTGCCCCCGCCTCTTTGAACAGGATGCTTTCTTGATGAAATTTTACTCTTTCCATATTGCCAATTGCAGATTCGAGGAACTGGGTATAAAATTTCCTTAAAGGAAAGACCTCAATTAGCAAGGCAAATGCAAGGCATATGAGAAGTGGTCCTACTGTGGTACTTAGCCCGCCACTTCGAGCAGTTGCCAACGACAAACAATGGAGTAGAAAATTGGCTTCACTATTTTCAGTCTCGTTGTTACAGTTAGCACCAATCTTCAAGATTAGATCCGATGCTATTACCTCCAATCGAGTCTCAGCTGATATTTTCAGTCTAGAAACAATGTCCAGCATCGCGCCGTTCTTAAGAGGTCTATTCAAAGCTCTTAGAGCTCCGGCTGTAGCCATAAGAGCCGCAAATACTGCATAATCTGCCTTCAGATTTTCTAATACTTCTATGCTAAAAATTTTGATTTTCTCCACAGATCCAACACTAAGTAAACCGAAGACAACCCATTCAATCAGATGCAAAACAAGAAGTGCATGAGGAACATCACTGCGCACTTCTTCCTTACTCCAATTTCCTAACACAAAATTAAGCAGCCTTACAACGTAACCTTCTTCAGAGGAAGATAAAGCGTAACCAATCCCTGCAAGTACATCTGGACTGAGACCGCCAACTGGACAAACCAATTGATATTGTTCTTCCAACATTTTGCAAAGAAGCGACCAGCAGTTTGTTTTCGTGTTCTTAGACAAAGAAGGAACACAGGATAACGCGCCAGTAAAAAGAACACCTTCCGTAAATAATGAAGTGCTTTTCTTGGCACTGAAGTGGTCATTAAACAGACGAGTAATGACGTCCATGGCCGAATCAATTAGCAATAACGAGGGTTTGGAGGATTTTCTGACCCATATGTATAAGAGTCTGAGAACAAGAGGATATGCATCGTCAGGAAGAGACATATTAGGAGAAGAAGGGATCGAAACGAGAAGTTTTGCTTGCGGGTCTGCCACATAAAGTGAAGCCTGGGAACCAGTCAGGTTTTTCAGAGAAGCGAGGTGACGAGGATGAAACGCATTCTGCTGTAGGCATTCTCTAAGCTCGGCCCAAGCCTGAATTATCACTTGAGCCGATGAACTAGGAGCGTGCCTGGAACTACTGTTATTAACGTTGTTTAAGACGCTAGTCCGAAGCCAATCCTCAAGAAACAGAACCGGAGCTTGCCTCGCCATCATAAAATTACGACTGCAAACGTAAAAACAAGAGTCCGATAGAAGTCACAAACTTAGTGAGTGCTACACAACGCTCGTACAATTCTTATGTGAGACGTCTCATAGGGAACTTATTGTGAGACCTCTCACGTGAAGTTACTTTTCTTTTTTATATATTTTGTTCGACAAAAAGTAGGTCCTCACGATATGAGACGACTTCACAGGAGACCTACTACTTCGACACTTCAGTTTGATGTCGTGTCCGGTGTCTTAACAGTTGACATCTCTGACACCGACACAACACCTCGATACTTGGTTTTAAACCAAAAGCGGTGAACTTATTCACAAAATGGCCGTGTCCTAAGCTCCGATACTGTGTCGTGTCCGATACGTATATGCAAACTAAATCAGAAACATTGCCCCCCAAAAAACAACCCTAATTCAGTTACTGAACAATTAAAACACACAAAAAAGTCAAGCTCCTCGCTCACTGAATTGACAATTATCAATTATAACCTAAATTTGAAAACAATTAGGTCAAATATCGAGAAATTAATAATGCAAAAAAAAAAATTAAAAGATAAAATTGTAGAAGTAATGAATTAATTATCAACAAAACATACCTCTAGAATGTAAATGACTTATGTAAACTGATCATAAACGCAAGCAATTGAATAGAGTTTATGAAACACAGTGAAAGTTTGTCTTGGGAGAGAAACTAACGTAATTAGTTTGTCTTGGATAAGATTGACAACCAAAAAAATCATCACAGTTTGTTACTTAGTTTAAAACGAGTCGAGTGTAAATAAAATAAAAGTAAA
Organism: Gypsophila paniculata; assembly: GCA_032274805.1. Lineage (NCBI taxonomy): Eukaryota > Viridiplantae > Streptophyta > Magnoliopsida > Caryophyllales > Caryophyllaceae > Gypsophila > Gypsophila paniculata. Next base: position 13,333 of record JAUEKU010091466.1, read on the forward strand.
ATATATAGACAAAAACAAAAGACTGTCGATGATATTTAACCCATTTTATTGTTAATACGGAGTATCTGTTTTAAGGCAGACTTATTGAAATTAAATAACGGGAGTTATTAAGATTGAAATAAAATTCGATATTTAGTGAGTCATTTGTACGCATATGATTACATCAATGTCATCGCTTGTTGTTGTACTACGACCAAGGATGTCATAGCTTAATGGTTCAAATTGAATTGTCGTGGACAATAGGTCCAAAATTCGATTCCACTCCCCCTTGATTGTTCTGGTCTTGCGCCTTCTATTACGCCCAAAAAAATTGTATGGTTGAAAACATTGTTCGCGAGTTAAAGCATTTTGGGAACACCACATCGAGAGAGATTACCTAAACTTTTAATCAGATAGTCGGTCATTTAGTCTCGTAATCACCTCTTTCGTGGGTTTCCCACATCAATCAATTGCGGTGGTCAATTGTGAAGAAAAGGAGAGGACACAAGTTGCAAGAATGCTTCACATTTTACAACCTTACAAGGAGAAAGCTAGTACGATAATGAAAGTAGCCTTGAAATTATGCACACTTGAAGGTCATATGCTTCTGCAATCGCAGAATTGAGTACTCTGTATCATTCACAAAGCTCAAACTTATGCACCTCCTCAGCAGGGATGGAGTATGTACATTAGTGACGAAAAATAAACGAGGGATGACTCGAGAAACAAAGATGTACACTCACCACTCAAATAATTACTCGTAGTTAGGTAAACTAATTATTGTGGAAAGAAAAGCATAAAGGAAGTTTTGATGTTGGCGGGTTTCTGACTCAGGTCGTGAGTACAACCCTAGATGAAATTACAATTTTTGTAAATTCATCCAGAATCAAACCTCGGCCAGATGTACAATACGCGACTGTGGTCAACTCTTGACCTGTGAGTGGCTGGTAGATGGCACTTCTTAAGCTCTATCCAGAACCACAGGGTCTTAATGCAGCAGAGGCTCGTCTTCAATAGGCATTGTCCTGAGACGTCTCTTCGCAAGGATGGTACAGATGATTGTTGTTGCCACTGTGGCGGCAAACCCGACAACATTAAGGATAATTTCCTGTGCTGATAAGGAATGATGCTTGACTGATGCATCAGCCAACGTCTTCATCAATTTTCCCCTGCACGAGCATTCCATCAGTAATTAATTACCAGCAGAAAGTACCAATGTTCTTTAATCAATGATTAGAAAAAGGAAGGGGGTAAAACAGGAACAACTCAAAACTCAGCAGAGACAGATGGAATCAGACGATACGAGGTTCCCCTACAATTGTGAAGCATGGACGTTAACTACACGACATAAATTGGCAAAGTAGAAAATAATGCATCAAGATTTTCCAAAAGCTGTGCGAGTAGGCCAAGAAAAGCCAAGGCGAATAGGTCGATATCAGACACTTTTATTGAAGCCAACTATGGAAACGGTACACAAAATCTTGATTCTTTCATGTTTAGAGGTGCATTACCAGCCACACCGCATACAACATACTGGCCCATTATAGGGATACGAATCGTAAATCTCAGTTTTTAGAAAAACCTTGTCCCATCCCTAATTTGGACACAACAACTACTTGCAAAGAATAACAGAATCAGAAGCTAAGAAAATCATCCAACTATAGTACTCGTAACAATTTTCAGGACAAGGGAAAGAAACAACTAAGCAACTTCTACATACATAAACTAACAAAACACATACGAAGTAACCACTCAAGGGAATGGGACACAGCAACTTTCACATACATGATTAGAAATAAAGACGAAACTACTCAAGGACAGGGCTACAGGGGAGGCAAAAACTTACGTGTATAATGCAACCAATACATCAGGCACCGTCCCCAATGTTGATCCCAGAATATAAGGACCATATTTCACACCTGTTGCAACGGCACAATAATTATAGAGGATGTAAGGGAAAGGAGATATCCTTATCAGCGCCACAGATCGGAACTGATCTAATGCTTCTCCCTCGCCAGCTAGTTTTATGACAGAAGCTTTCTTTGGATACCGTTCTAACCAACCCTGTTTGAAGTATTAGAAACAGTTCAGTAAAACGACAGGGAAATAGACCTTATTCGAGCAGTAAACTAGAGATTACTCACCTGGATTTTGTGGTGAAAGAGTGAACCAATAAGGTACGGAATAGATACACCAATGAAAACAGCTGGCATGATTAGTAAGAAGCCAAATCCATAACCGAAAGTCATTCCAGCCACCCACATAGATGGTGTTGATGGTAGGAGAATGGTCGGGAATAATGCCACTGTCGTAAAAAGTATAAATGCTAGCACGGGATCACTAAAACTTGTTGTCTCCCATCTTATAATAGGTGTTAACCCCTGAGAGAAGAGATAATCTTTGTAAGAACCAGAAAAGTAGAACATCATCCTCATCAACGTACAACACATGCTAGTAATACTACTATACTATTGGGGAAAAAAAAAAAAGAAAAAAAAAAAGACTTTTAATCTTATGTTTTTCCCAAACAAGAGAGTAAATTCCACAGCAGAGCAATGTAACGCACGGAAAACAGGCAAACAACCCCTAGCAAAATTAAACTATAACACGAAGCCTCAGGATCAACGGCTCAATTGTTTAAATGACCAGCATGCCTTTTAAAGAATGCAGAATAGTGGATCTACGTATGAAAGCAGTCGGCCTCAACAACTTTTCTATTTGGACTAGGAAAACCACTAGCTCACTAGACGGGAGGGGCTATTTAGATTCAAGTATTCGACTGCTCTAATGGCATACGAATATTGATTTTCAAATTATACATTATATCCGACATCAAATTAGCGATTTCACTTTACTCAAACAATTTGCTAAATGATGCCGGCTCCCACACACCGTCTTATAAAATTAGACGGTCACCTACTTGCTAACCCGTACATTGACCCGACTCATTCTATATACACCCTACTACTGAGAGGCCAATTCCTCATTTCTTACTTCAGACCAAGTCAAAGAATCTTTTTAGCATCACACTTTACCAATTTTCAACTCTACGATCACCCTAATTACAAGTAAAATCGATTATCAGTTTTGTTTCCAGAGCATTAATGTTCTTCAGTAGTCAGTTCGCCACACAGACTTACAATTTCGCCCGTACCGAATCAATCATACGAAACGTAATGAACAAATGATATCGGAAATGAATGTACAAACATGAAAAACCGAAATAACGACACAACAGAAACAAACTGACTCAACGATACATGCAACACAAATTAATCCAATTGAACACAAGGTTCCAACAAAGAATAAGTTAAAAATAAGTCCATTAATTATAGATTAAACAATCAAAATCACAATAACACGAACAAATTCTTCGGTGAGACAATCTCACGATAATTATTGTAAGATCTCTCACACAAAAGTAGTTATCTTCTTCTTTATCTAAAAGATTTTGTGCGATGATTGTAGGTCTCTAAGAGTGAGATGGTCTCGCATGCGACATACGGGAATAACACAACGAACAATTTCCAGATACAATCAACAACGATAAACATTGTAGCTCTCAATGTGAGACGGTCTTACACGACACCTACTGCAATAACACAACAAACAACTTCCAAATATAATCAGCGATGATCAACATTGTAGCTCTCTCATGTGAGACGGTCTCACAGCTACTGCAATAACACAACAAACATTTTCTAGACATAATCAACAGTGATCAAACATTGTAACTCTCTTGGTGTAAGACGGTCTCACAAAAGACCTACTGTAATAACAGAGCAAACAATTTGTAGATATAATCAGCAATGATCAACATTGTAGCTCTCTCAGTGTCTCACAAGACGGTTTCACAAGAAAGCTACTGCAATAACACAACAAACAATTTCCATACATAATCAACGACCACCAACATTGTAATTCTCGTGTGAGACGGACTCAAAAGAAACCTATTGCAATAACACAACAAACAATTTCCAGATATAATCAGCGATGATCAACATTGTAGCTCTATCTCTATGTGAGAGAGTCTCACAAAAGAGATAGTGCAATAACAGAGCAAACAATTTCTAACAATTTCTAGGCATAATCAGCAATGATCGACACTGAAATTCTCTCGGTGAGAGACGGTCTCACAATAAATCTACTGCAATAACACAGCAAACAATTTTCACGCATAATCAGCAACGATCAAAATTGTAGCTCTCTCTGTGAGACGGTCTCACAGGAGACGTACCGCAATAACACAGCAAACAATTTCCAGAGATAATCAGCGATAATCGAAATTCAACAACACGAAACCGAAACAAACCTTATCCATAAGAAAAGGACCAAGCCATTCAACGGAGACGAAAGCGAAACCACCTAAGAAAGCAAAAAGAATAAACAATTTAAGCCATTTATAGAAGAATCGACACCGAATCGCTCTCGGTGTCGATTCTTCCGACGACACGTTGATAAAACAACGGTCGGACGACGACGACGACGACGAAGAAGAAGAAGAAGCTCCTTCTTCGTCGTCGTTGTCGTCGTAGAGAACGAGGTAATTGTCGACTTTGTCGACAATTTTGAGAGAGAATTCCGGCACGCCGGCGACAAAGGTCATCGCCGGCGATCGGCGCGTGAGTTCAGTTTCCAGTGATCGGTTTTCGGTTCGATTGCGGTCGATTAATTGAGACTAATGAAACCCTAATTTTGAGATTAATTTTTGGGGAAGAAATTGTTAATGTTGTTGTTAGATGATGATGATGATGATCAACGAGAGATTGAGAGGGAGTTTGTTTGGAATTTGTTGTTATGAAGATATTTTGATTTTGAGAGGAGAAGAGTTGTTTTTAAAGCATTCCGTCAATGTTACATTTTTGCATGTCCTACAAGAGTACAAGTCAATCTAATGTTCCCGGTTTTTTCTTTCTCGGTATCTCTCAATTATTGACTTTTTCCAAATTCGTGTCCTTATTTTTGAAAAATTAAGTTGAATTTTTAAGGGATTGATTACGAATGCTCGTTGAGTTGGATTGGATCGTTCACTCTGAGGCGGTCTCATTTACTTGTTCGAATGACCTTTTCGAACATGAACACCTCTATGGCTCTATGCATGCGCATGAAAATGTTCCCCCACCGATCGTCCACGAAAGAAGTGGTTAGCAAGTCATTGCGACCGTTCATAGTGGGCCACTTTATTAGGTTATCATCGTTTTAATGTAATGATTCTTCAGCTTATATAGAGATATTCTAAGCCCTGTTTTAAAGTTAAACGGTCACAGCGGGATGCTTAATGATTTTGTCGATCACACTATACACATGGTACCCATAAAAACTCGTTAAATGTGCTCATGATTGTCTTCAATAAATGTAATTCGATCAACTATAATGCATATTTAGCCATTCAATGCTCCTTATGAAACCTTTTTTTTTTTTTGTGCATTATAAACTTAACTACCCAAAAAATCCATAAAAATATAATTTTTTTCGATTTAATTAGAGGTGCCCATTTGAACGGGTCGGCCCAGCTCGCCATTCGGGCCTAAAAATATCGGACCCGGACCAACCCGTCTCTACCCAGGCTCGGCCCGCCTGAGAGACGGGCCGGTTTCGGGTCTAAATATTTGGAACTGGCCCGTTGCAGACCCGTTGACCCGCCCCGATCCGTTCTAACCTGCCTTCGGGCCGGTTTCGGGTCCACTAATCAAGGTGGCGGGCCAACCCGTCCGGCCGCCTTATAGGACGGGCCGGTTCCGATTCCAAAAAATGGAACCGGCCCGCCACGGGTTGGCCCGACCCGGCCTGAACCCGGCCCGTGGCCACCTCTAGATTTAATGCAAGCTCGTCTATTAGAGGAGTTATAGTGGAAAACAAATGGTGTTCTAAATGCAATCAACAAGTCTCGCTTAAGACAGAGTCATTTCCATCGTAAACGTACGACGAGAATATGTTATTGTTTTGTACTCGTACTAAATGTTACTCTGTACCATTTAACGATAAAATGTTGCAGTGAGTTTTACAGCCCTTGTCGTTAAATAATAGTAACATTTTAATACAAAGTGGTAACATATTCCCCTCGTAAATGAGAATTTGCTAATACGGCTAAATATATCCCTTGTCGCAAACAGACTTTTTTTTGTGCCTAACTAAATCAATGTAACTATCTTTTCCTCCACAATGAGCAAATGACACGTCAACAATTTGTACAAAATTTAACAAAGTTTTAACGAAAAAATAAAATTAATCACGACGTGCACGTTAAGTAAAGTTTAGAGTACCGTAGGGCGTAGACACAAACTTAAAAAATTACGTATCATTGATTTAATATCCCTTAGTCTTAATTGATTAACTACGTCATCACTCACGTTAATCGTGTTTATGTCCGTGCTTAATCTTGTCTTTTACTACTTCCTACTAGTAACTCGCATCACCTAAAAGTCTAAAACTCCCAAAAGTCCAAAAACAAATGATTTCAGCCACCACTCACCTCCGTCTTCCGCCGCACGCGCCACCGCACCTCCGCCGTCATTCACCTCTCTACTCTCCGATCTCCGCCGTCTTCGCCGCCGCCAAATCCTCCTCACTCTCACCGCCTCTTTCTCTCTCTTTTTCAGGTGATCACCTCTCATTCTTTTTTCGTACCGAGTTTATTTGCACGTATTCTCATGTGACACAGTCTCACAACGGCATACCTCTTCTAAAAGTTGACCGGTTTATTTTTTGATAGAATATTAGTCAATATGTAAACTTTACATATTGACTAATATTCTATCATTTTTTTTTCATTTAAAGTTTCTTTTTCTTTGCATTTGTTATTCCATTCGGTTTATGCTAGCGTGAGACCGTCTTATACTAATAATATTAGATAGTCTCTCACGTGAGACGGTCACACAATAATGTTGTTTTTCTTTTTACCTGTTATCGGTGAATAAGTTCAGTTTGTCTTACACTATGTTAGTATGAGACGGTGTTATAAGAGACTAACTCATTTGTTTTGTTTTGCTTTGTTTTGCAGGTCAATGTTCGCGCAATCTAGGGTTATCGATTCGACATTGCTCGATTGTTTCATGTAATTTGCGCTATTTTCGTCACGTTATTTTTAGTAAATTGAGAGGTGTATCTATACTTTTGATTTCTGTGACATTGATAATTTTTTGAACGTTTGGACAATTTATGCAACAATCTAGTTTGAAACTGTGTTTGTTTTGATGAAATGTGTACTGTTTTACCGCGTTATTTTGGTGAATGACGAGGCGGTCCAGTTTGAAACGGTGTTTTCAATGAATATTGTGATGAAATGTGTACTGTTTACTCACCTTGTTTCGGTACATGGCAAGGCGGTCTAGTTTGAAAGTTGAAACTGTGTTTTTCTGATGAGTTTTGTGATGAATGTCTACCGTGTTGTCACTTTATTCAGTAAATGAGGTGTTGTATCTATACTTTTGATTTCTGGCATTTTGTAACGTCGTCTGATAATTTTGGAGGTTTTGACGATTAATGTGACACGGTAGTTTTGAACTACTATGATTTTTGATGAATTTGCGGTGAAATGCGAACTGTTTTCTCACTTTATTTCGGTGGATAACAAGGTGTGTGATTGTGTATTTGTATATACTTTTGATTTCTGTCACTTTGTATAAGTCGTCTGATAAGATTCTGAAAGGTTTAAAATATTTATGCAACAATCTAGTTTCAAACTGTTGATGAATTTGTGACGAAAATGTCTACTCTTTTTCGTAGTTGGTGGTGGTCGTAATATCGAGGTTAAATGTAATCATTCCAATGATGCTTTGCAGCCAGATTATGTTGTTATTCCCCAGGTTTATGTTTCTCTGTTTTTTTTTTGTTTTTTTTACTTACATTATTATATTAGATACTCCGGATAGAAGTATGAGTATATTCTTACTGTTCAGTTGCTTTTCTTTTAGTTATTCATTCAACTTTACGTGTTTAACTGTCAGATTCACTACATTATTGTAATTGTTGTGCTTGCTTAAGGTGCAAATTAAAGTAATGTTAATTGCAGAGTACATAACAGCATCTGAGTCGTCTGCCTTTTAGTAGTTTTTGTGGTAGATAGGATGATAAAGTTCTGTGATGCGGGAGAATTTTAAGATTACGAAACTGAATCACTTTTCCTGTATATTTTGATTGTTTGAGCTGTTTCTGTTCTGAGTTAGGCTTTTTATCAACTATCAAGTAATCTGTCATTTGAGGAACTATATCTGATAGGATGTTTTATTGGTTTGATAATTGAGGCAAGTTTGACTGTCTGAAATAGGATAGCAAATGAGCGCTTTGTACATGAAAACAAATAATGGTCCGTCTATAATTGGACAAATGATTTTGTAAAATGAAAGTTAGTTCAGTTTTCCAAATTGATGAACAATCTTTACGAGAATGAACTTAGGTTAACCTGATTTCTTTTATCTTATAAATTTTGTTACGTTATAAATGAGGTCCGTTGGGGTTGCTCTATATCTAGATTGACGAATTTTACCTTGGTGATTCTCACACCCTCGGCTGGTGACTGATAAATTGTCTTGGCTTTTCAGGAGGCTAAGAGTGAGCTTGCTGATATCTTAAGCAAAGCAAATTCCTATTTGCCACACATTGTACTCGCTAGTACGCTGCTGGCTCTTATTTATCCACCTTCTTTCACATGGTTTACCAGCAGGTTGCAGGGTGTTTACACATTTAGTTTTGTTGACGGTGAACTTTGTTGATAAATGATGTGTTGTTTTTTGACAATTATGAAGCCATACTGCTACATTTATTTTTTTTCAGAGGCTAATGCATTAACTTCCCATTTAACTTTGTCA
>JAUEKU010091467.1:0-13092 GCA_032274805.1 Gypsophila paniculata
TATAATTACGTACAAGAGTCTTCGATTTCCTCTTTTATATAGTATTTTTATGTGAATTATGTACGGAATATATAAATATATGATGAAGCACATGGTATGACAGATTTTTTAGAATTTTCACCATTAAAATCTGTCAGAAATTAGTTCCCATTTTCTCTACACTTTCTTGTACTTAGATTTTTGTATCTTACTTAATTTTAATTAATTAATTAATCAATTAATCAATTAATTAATGTCATAAAAATGCTCTGTACAAATTTGTTCACTAGTAGAATAATATAAACATTATAAATGAAATAAGTCAAAACTTTTACAGCACTATCTATGTGTAGATATAGTAGATTATGGCTTAATTACTTGTTTAGTAGATAGTCATTAATTTTTAGTTGTCATTTACTTAGTTTCCTAGAAACACCAAGCTAGAGTGTTTAGCTATATGCCTATATAGGCTGGAGTTGTTTGGTTAAGATCTAAAAATCATGTGAAAAATTGAGCCTACATTGTAGTCTTAGCCATTGTCATATATTTAAGGAAAAATTTATGGTATTAAATCGCGGTATAGGTTGCAGTCGTGATATTAAATGTGAATTATTAGGATGTCGTGTTAATGCATGTACTATGAGAAGATGGCACGATAATGACAATTTATCGAGATTTGTTTCTATGGCCATACGGATCTAATGTTATAATTGAATACAGGGGTATAATGTCATATGAGTATATGTTAGCCAAATAAGTAAATAACCCTTGTATAATCATCTCGACTTTTTCAAAAGGTCAATTACTTTTAAGTAATGGTGGAGCGAGTAGTGGAACGAAGAGGGCATCAAACGAGTTCGATCTTGCTCTTTCTAGGCCAGTAAAATATAAGCGGCAAGAGATTCGTACACAAGATCAATCTATATTTCTCACAAGATCGGTCTCAATCACGAAGTTAAGACGTTTTCAATAGGAATGTTTAGAGGGTGAACCTGAAAGCAATTGTGGTACAAGTTGATAATTACTAGTTGATTTCGACGTGTATAAATGTCATCTATATAGCTAAGTTTGCCGGTCCTATAAATGTTAGAGGGTGTGACCTCATTCTTTTTGTTAGCTTGATCATCATTATTTTTTATATATACTCAAATATGAATTTTAAAATTTCGGATCCAATGACTCTGGATTGGATTGGGTTATTTAATAATGATAAAACCAATTTTGATATGGGATTTCTTGTGTTGGGATCGCTAGACCTGCCTCATTATAACAATGTTTTCCACGAGTTCGATTTCGATTTCATGTCGGATCAGACATGGGTCTAGGTCTTGAGTATAAATTGGTTGGCTATTGATATCTTGTTTCGTTCGGAAACTCGGCACTCTCTACCTACAAATGATTATAACATGTGAGTTTCACGTACATATCAACGAAAAATAAGAGAGTTGCACTTTATAAATAAATAAAATGCTGGCTCTTCTTATCATCTGTGACTACTTTTAGGCTACTCGTAAGTCAAACTCCAATAGGATATAAACACTAATCCACAGGATGTTATAATTTGACATTGAAGTCCACTTACTTTAATTCTGTCTTATCTCGTTGAATAACATTTTTACTCAATGGCATTATGTTTGCGCTACTTTTACCACTATGATAAAACATCCTTCGAGTGTGTGAATGTGAGGTGATTTTTTTATGACGTGGCCCGGGCCGTCCGGCCCATGTACTAAACAAGACGAGGGGAAACAGGAGATACATGAAGAGGGCTCTATTAAAAATCAGAAAGCGAAAAGAGAAGCTTTAGTCAGAAAATACATGCTCCTACTAGTAGTACTAAAACGATTTATTGCTGTGGTGTGCACCATATTTGAGGGCACCTTAGATTGACCGGCCATGTCAATGTGGATTGTACGAGGAATTTCGTACCATTTTGTTATGAATTGCACAAGTTTTGCGGGTTTTGGTCATTGATTTCAAAATATATTGACTACTTTTCACATTATACTATTTTATACAAAAACCTTACTAATAATTGATATCAACTGATATAACTTTTTTCCATCCATTTCAAAAGGTGTATTGACTTTTTTTACATTATTCATGTGTGTTGTATGTTGATAATTTTGAGTATTTCATAAAATGTGTAGGAGAAAATATAGTCATGTGGGAACTTGTTTGATTTGTATACATAATTATAATAAAAATATCAAAATTTTAAAAAATTTTTTAATCGAATTGCAAAACGTTCCTCGATAAGTGTTAAAAGTCAAATGTAACATTTTGAATGGATGAGAGGGTGTACGATTCATATTAATTTTTGTTTTTTTTTTTAAAATAGTGTTAGATCAAGCATACGAGTTGTTATTTCCTCATGCAATATGATTTTGAGTAATGTTGATTTTAAAACTACGGTTGTAATACCTGGTAACCAAGAAGGATACTTAATCCATTCAATTTCAAACAATACATAACATTATTTAATCACTATTCAAGATGTTACAGAATCTTCGATATTTTATGCAATATATTAATATAAATATAGTCATATGTGATCTAACGTGCATTGGCATTGTGGAGATTATAACCCACACATGTGAGAGTCCCACATTGATAGTGGAGGAAATAAATGATCACTTTATAAGACAATGGGCTACTCCTCCCATTACCAATTAGTTTTGGGATATAACCATTTGAGTTTTTAAATATGGATCATTTTCCTCCACTTATATGTGTCAGGATATCATGTAGTGTTTAAAGTTGAATGGATAGAGTATTTAATAAGGAGTGATCGGTAGCATACAAAATATTTCAAGTCATTTAAGTTCCATTTGCGCGCAATAGTAATTTGAACCTAGTAAATCTGATCATAGTTACCAATCACATAAGATTAATTCTTATGATTATTTAATTGTGGAGTCAAAATTTATAATTAAAGTGATAAGATATCTATAATTTTTTGAAATATAAATTACTCACAAAATAATATAAATCTAAAAAATAATGAAAATTTTAACTTAAAAAATCTGGAGCGATTTAGTAGGGACGAATACCTTACCTCTCATGTAAATTATGTGATTTTGTAATTGGTGTGATTTTACATACTCTTTACCACTTAAGTGGATGACCGACAAAAAAATGACAAATACTTGCAACATATTTTGGGATGGCTAAAAAGGGTAGAATAAAAATTATAGGTACATAATGTACATTACATGGGTAGCGAAAAGGAAATAAAGAAGGAAACTGTCTTGAATATTGCACACATTTTACGCGCCTTTATGTTCCCTTCATCTTAAAAGTCATGATCATGTGCTCTTGTCAGTTCTATTGCATCTGGCCTTCTTGTTTCTGTCCAAATTTAGTGTACGTAAAAGAAATGCATTACGCTGTCCGTTTCAATTATTTATTTATTTTATTTTAAAATATTACTCCGTATTTATTTATGGGAAATTTTCCATAATATCTTTAAGATTTGTCACTTTTTTCATGGTACCCTCATTTTAAGTATGTGTCTATGGTATCCTTGAGGTTTCACTTTTCTTCCCCATGGTACCCTTACTTCTAACGGACTTTAAATTTCCGTTAGTTTTGGTGACGTGACGTTAATTAATTGTATTATTAATTCTAATTTGAAATAATCAATTTTATAAAAACAAAAAAAAAATAGATTTTGTAACTTTTCCTATAGTACCCCTGAGGTTTTAATATTTTTCCCACGTTACCCTCTTTTCTCTTTTACCAATTTTTTTTCTCCTGGTACCCCTACATTATAGGGGTACCACGGGAAAATTGTTATAACCTAAGGGGTACCAAAGGAAAGAAATGGTTAGAAGAGGGGTATCATGAGAAAATTATTACAATCTCAGGGTAACCATGAGAAGAGTTACAAAATATATTTTTTCTAAATTAATTATTTCAAACTAATTTTCAAATTAAGATTAATAATACAATTAATTAACGCTACGTCAACCTAAACTAATGAAAAATTAACTCCGTTAGAAGTAGGGGTACCATGGGAAGAAAAGTGAAATCTTAGGGATATCATAGACACATTCTTAAAAGGAGGGCTACCATGGAAAAAGTGGCAAACCTCATGGATACCGTGAAAAATTTCCCTTTATTTATTTATCTTTTCTTTTTTTATAGCTTTTGTTCTACTAATTGACCGATCAATCCCTATTATTTTTCACATCACTCTTTTTCATCAATTGTAGTGCTATAATAGCCTAAGGATGCAACATCATGAAGTGTCTTTTGTGGAGTTTTATTGGTCATTTGGCAAAAAAAAAGGTAAATAAATGACCCGAATAGAGCGAATAGTTGGTACTATCGACTTGGTTTGTCCTAATCGATTGTTGTTTATTTGCTACAAAGTATTTATTTGTTTTAGTGTAAAAAAATTTCAAACATAGATATTAATTGACTAAAGTATAAGAAATAAGTATTAATAGACTCAATTTTCAATTGAGTTTTTATTACCGTGTGTCTACTAATCACATTAACGATCCAAAATATACAATTTGGGTATAAATTTCTTAGACAAATTTATAATTCATTATCATTACAATTTTTCATCAAAAAATCTTTCAAGTAACCTGCATGGAGTATTTCTCAAGAAAATATGAAATGGATTCGTTCTCTCACACAAATTTTCATGACGTTGTCCTCGTGATTAAAAGGTGATCATTTTAATGCTTAACATAATAATTTAGGCTTAAGGTGATCGTTTTTATGAATTTTAAAGTAGTGATTTTAAGTGCTAAAGTGACCACCTTAAATATTGAGAGGTAAAGAGATCGTCGTATGTATACGGCCCGTGAAGCTGTTGATTTTGGGTCGTGTCTCGTCATCACACAACTCACGAGTAAGCTGTAAGCTCAAGGATCTAACCCACGCAACACAAAGCCGGCTGTCCATTATATTGCATGAACCCAGGCCCAACGATCTAAGATCATTTTTCCAAACAACAAATCTTGATATAAAAAAGACAAATTGTTGAAAGAAAACTAAATTTCTTACCGCTGTATGCGTACGACAAATTATTTAGGATTGAAATTCAACTATTATTTGGTATGATTATCATTATGACGACAATCATCGAATAGATTGTCAATAATATTGAAAATAGACATTACACGGACCCAAACTACTCTCGCCCCAATAAGGCTCTAACCCAAACCTATAATATAAATCAAAACTGTCACACCATCCGCCAAAATTCACACTCATATCTACCCCAAGCCGAATGCGGTGCGATACCCGTTTATAGCCGCCCCAATGACATACCTACCTAAGATTCAACAAAACTTTTGATCCAAAATAATCTAAAATGACTCATAATAACTCGATGTTTCGCCCGACGCAAATGAGCCAAATAACATTTTCCGAAAAACGCCTAAAATAAAAAAAGACACGTGACGTGACACACAAATTCAAAATTCCCCAAAAAACTCAAATTCCCGGCAAAAAGAACCACAGCAGCTCAAATTTCCCCCCTTTTCACAAATCAAACCACAAAATAAAATTAGGGTTTGAAATTTTCCACAAAATTTGAACCTAAAATCAACATGTTCATACGATGTTAAATACTTACTTAAAATGGCTTTAAAATTGAATAAATTTAAAACTTGGTTGAATTTGTAGGGTTGTTGAATTTTGAAAATGATTGAAGAAATGGAGACGATTGTGGTGAGTGTAAGTGGTTATCATGGATCTCAGCGATTGAAGCTTGTACGTTTAATCGCCGCTGTCGGCGCTAATTACGTCGGTAAATTGTCCAAATCTACCACTCATCTTGTGAGTTTCATTCCTTTTTTTTTTTTTTTTTGTAATTAGTCATTATTGATCAGTTGTGAAATGGTTTATGTTTTGTAGTAGTTTTAGTTGAATTAGTCGATTTCGATAGGAGTAGTTCGTTCGGAATGTCAAGTTGAATTGTGTATGAATTATGTTGTGTGATCAATTGTATGATGTTGATGTTTTGTAGTATGAGTTGAATTGGTTGATTTCGGTTGGAGTAAGTTTCGTTTGGAATGTCGAGTTGATTGTGTATGAGTTATGCTGTGTGATAGGTGATTGGAAATGGCATTGGTTATCGTAGTCGACAGCTAAAGGAGCAATGTGTAAAGTGATTGTGGATTGAAACGATGTTACGAGGAAATGTGAGGCGAAATGGAGCCTCCAAGTTTTCCTTTCAAATCGTTTTTTTGTTTATGTAGGATGACGGAAAGTGTTGGAAGTCATCTTGTCGGTAGTAGATTGAATTCCTCCATTTTCGTCCAACCTTAGTTCGTAGTTGAACAAACAATGGAAATAGTCCCCTATCGATCTGAGCTCCGCCGTCATTGATCTCACAGGGTAGTTTTATGTTTCCATTTTCAGAAGAGAAATCAGTTAATTCTGATTGAGGACAAATCATTGCTAATTTTAAGCTTATCGTTAAAATGACTTACGTGACTGTTAATGGAAGATATTAGGGAATTTGGAGAGGATTATGTCGACCTTACAATATTAGAACTCTGTATCAATTGGAATTATTGGAGGACGTTTTAGCATACGTGTTTATTGTTTTAATCTATTTACTTTGCTCTACGTCGCTGAAAATTTGGGCATAAGAGCTGTAAAGAATTATGTTGTGCACAGGTTTGTTGGAAGTTCAAAGGAGAAAAATATGAACTTGCCAATAAATTAGGAACTGTAGTTGTCAATCATCGGTGGCTTGAAGATTGCATGAAGGAAGGGAAGCGCGTTCCAGAAGATCCATATACTTTGATAAGGTGAGAAGTTTCAGCTAGCTCGGTTGGTCGCTTACGTCTAGATTGGTTGTTCTGTAGGGTCAATATTCGTTCTTTAGAGATGGAGGTATTTACAGTGGAAGCAGTGTTTTCATAGGACTACTGTCCAAAAATATCGGCCAAAATGTACAAGACATCTTTTAATCTAGCTTATTTTACTTCAGTTCCTAGGAAGGATATAGTATTCATTAAGATGAGTGTATGACAGGTCTATATTTACTTCTCAATTGTCGCCTTGTCGGTGATCCTACGGTGCTTCCACCACAACAGAACGCAAGTTAATGTCTCTGCCTTTTGTCATTTGCAGTGGCGAAGAAGCTGGTCCCATAACGTCTGAGCTCTCAGCTGTCATGGAGCAAGCACGCCCTCTTAAGGAAAATAAGCTGCTTTCGAATCAACGGAGCATGCATGATAGAGTTCAAGAGGTGATTGATCTGGATTCTGATGAAATCGAAAATGATGACTTCTATGATGAGTTGCTGTTAGATGAGGTAATATAATACGAAGTAATTTTTCTTCAGTCTATCCTATTATTTTCATGATTTCCTATGTTCATCTCTTGTTCTAGAGTTGAATCTTACGGGATATAATATAATGTTAAAACCTTGGAAGTTGGAATGATTAGTTTTATTCACCTGTCTGTTCTACCTGTTCTTTCCGGGGTTTGAATGATTTACGTATTTAGTGATGTTTTTCAGAATTTGTTTCCAAAACCTGTAAGAAAAACAACTAGCAGACAAAAAGCTAAGAGAAAGGTGATCGAGGACACTTCCAGAGGGGATAGGCGTGCAAGGACGGCCAACAAAACTTCGAATTATGAGGTCGAGGTACACACTGATTGCATCCTTCAGGTGAACTGCATGACAAGTGTAGCTTGAATCCTTATTCAAATACGACAAGCCCACCTAAAGACTAAAAGTAGACGAAACATGAATCTATTCAGAGTTTTGAATGATAATAGCTCGTCTAAACCCATTGTAAAAAAAAAAAATAGTGGACCAAAACCCTTACCTTTTTACTGTAATATGTGATTAGAGTGAGGAATCGGAGCCAGATTTGTCAAACAAGCAAAGAAGGTGGAATTCCGTTATCACCACGGCAACAAATTTTGCTGAGTCTTCACGTAGAAGTCGCCGACTTGTCAGAAAGAATGCTGATAGTGGCGCCACTATTTTAGCTACTAATGGTACTGAATTACGTGGCAGACCACTGGCCAATAGAAATTTTGGCCCTTCTTCTTCTTCTTCAAGCCTATCTAGTGATTCAAGTGAGCATAGGGAGGAGACTGGAGCAAGCATCGGGAGTAGGCATGGGATCAACTCCTTTGCCCATGACGAAAGTGAACATCAAAGGAACTCTTTGAACGACATCAATCTTCTTGAAGATGCTGAAGTACAAAAAGATGATATACCAGATGCGGATGGGATGAACTTGCATGAGATCAGCTCAACGCATCGGAATTCGGACGAGCAACATCAAAACAAGGATCTAGATCACAACTTAGCCGGACTGCCGAAACATGTGGAGCTCTCATGCGTAATATGCTTTACAGAATTTAGCTCTTCTAGAGGAATTTTGCCATGTGGACATCGCTTTTGCTTCTCATGCATCCAGCAGTGGGCTGACCGCTTGGTATGCAAACCTCTATGCTTTCTGTTTACTTCTTTTTTTTTTTGTGGTTGTGAAAGTGAAATAGCCATATGCACATCCCTTTATCTCAAATTGTCATCGTCAAGTTTCACACTTTCACCATCTCATGCTTTAGGGAAGTAGTTTCTTCCTGGATCATGTATGAAAGTGTCATTTCTTCGTAGTCACCCTCGACTAATGTGATGAGTGCAATTAGCTATCTGCTCGCAACTTGACCATGTCGGAATTTGATTCCTTGAAAGTGTTTGTTCTAATGGGCCATCAAACTTTTATATAGGCTTCAAGTCGTAAGGAAACCACATGCCCATTATGCAAGGCGAGTTTTGCCAGCATTACAAGAGTAGACACAGCAGCTTCTCTAGACCAGAAGATCTACTCACAAACAGTTCCTTGTGCATCATCATCACGAGACATATTCATTGTTCCGGAGGCTGAAGTGGTTCGTTTCGACACTCAGGTGATTTTTAGCTCCTTAGGCTTTCAGAATGGAAGTTGTTCGGGTAATTTTTCTGTGAGAGCGTTGTATGCGTACGATGAATAGATTGTGACTAAAATGTGACCACTTTAATGTTTAATGTGACCACTAAAATGCTTATTGTGAGTATGTGACCACTTAGAAACCTCTAAAATTGATCACATTTTACTCAGTAATGGTCACAATAAGCATTATAGTGATCACATTTTAGTAACAATCACCCGTTGTACTCGTACAACGTTCTTATTTGAGAATTTGTGTTCTTCTTGACTTCTAAAAGAAATGCGGAATCATTCCTATACTTGACTGTTCTTCTTAGAGAGTTCATGTTAGTGTTCCGTGCTCGTGTTCTTCTGAATTTGAAGATGCCGAAATCATAAGACAAACGGACCTTTTTGATTTGGAATGTTTAAAGATGGGAAATGAATCATCTACTCATACCTGCATTACCCTCGTTACATCATATTCGTACTCTCCCTCTCATTCAATAAATAAGCCATTTGTGACGTTTTTAGTGAGATAAACTAGAAGTCCAGATGTTGCTTATCTAGTGAAATGAAAGAGGTTAATTTTTTTACTGGCTTAAAATGGATTGGATCGATTTCAAGTGTTTTACACTTCTGCTAATGTGCTTCGTTGTGTTACAGATCGCGCTTCCAGCCGTCTGTTGTCATTGTCAGAGCCGAGATCCAGCTGATCTTCTTTTAAACTGTGAGATATGCCTAACAAGCTTGATCCATTCTTACTGTCTTGATCCTCCTCTGATTCCTTGGACCTGCTCCGGCTGTAGAGATCGTCGACTCTTCTATCGCTAATGTACGTTAACATTATGTACTTGATCTGAATTTGTATCCTTTGTCTGTAACAACACAGTTGATCTATGTTTAGGAAGATCCATTTTAAACAGTTTTAGAACTATTCATCTAGACGTCTACACAGCATTACTCTGTAGTCTGTAGTTGTTTGGTTGGAAATTATTCCGTAAAAATAGGAGATTTTACATTCTCACAAAATGGAGGAATTTGTTTAACGATTACTTTGGTCGATATTTCCATTAAACAAATTTCTCCGTGGATTCCAACCAAGTTTTTCATATGCATTTGGAAGAAAGAAGCTATTTCATATGATTTGAGATATACAAATTTTTCAACTCTAGTGATTTGAGATGTTATACTCGATTTTGTTTGATATTCCGCATATTTTAGATTTCACGGTGCCTCAATAACTTATCTCACTAGCTGGGAAAGTTATGGAGGCACTGAGGTAATTTTGCTATTACCATAATACGTCATAAATGTATTTTTTTTTACAAAGAATATTAAGACGGAGGTGTCGTGAACGATATGGAATACGAAGAAGGAAGCGGACAAAAGTCGAGGAAAAAAGGGAATGAAAATTGGACGACAAAAGCAGAAAGCCTCCAAAGGGCGTGGGGTTTGTGAATGGGAAACAAATAGGGGCCCTGCGTTCAAGGCACCCAACAACTTCCATGTTACCACTTGTTTTCTGCCTTTTGCATTTTTTAATTTTTCCATTAATTTTTTTATTTCTTGGGATACATTTTCTTTATTTCTTTTGCTAGATTTATGGAATTTTGTGAATTTTTTTTGGTTGTTTTATATAGTGAGATTCTTTTGATTTGGTTGACCATATCTTTACATTATAAAACTTGTAAGGTGTATAGTAGGTAGGATTGTTAGTGGGGCGGGTATATGTGGGTATCGCAACGCATTCGTCCCTGTTGGGAGGGATATGGGCGTAAGTTTGACAGGTGGTGGTGTGGGTATGGAGGCTAATTTTGTACCCACTATGGGTGGTGGGACGGAGGTGGATGTTGCTAACCTACTAAATACCCGCCAACCCACATAGTTTGAATATATTTTAAGGCATATTACTTATTCTATCAGTTTTGTTTTTTTTTTTGAAATTCATTACGGGATATAATTTTTATATCATTAATCAAGTTAAAGTATTGTCATTAATTCTATAATTAGAATAAATTTTAAATATCCATCTGTCATGGGTGGTGGGGCGGATGCGGTTTGGAAACTTCCACCCGTCATGGGTGGTATGGGTTTGGCTGGAGTTTTTCCTTGATGGATGCGGATGCGGATACAGGGGAACCTATATCCACCACCGCCCCGCCCCAATGATATCTCTACGTATAGGCCATAGGGAGAATGAAGATTATAAAAGTATAGATATATGTGCATTCCCTTCAAAGTTACAAAGCTTTTTTACAAATTTGTTGAACTCTCACATAAAATTACTTACTACTTGTATTTTACAAAGTTGTTGACCTTTACAATTTTGTACCATAACTCAACCAATTTTGTTAAATAGCTCAACAAGTTTACGTGAAAAATCAAAAAATCCGAGACAGTTGTATGTAGATCCTAATGAATAATCCATTAGTGGACGTATAGTAATACATAGAGGGTGCATTTCATACATTGTCAAAGTAATTATAGTGATTTCTTTATTAACTCTATATAAACTAACTCAAATTATTTGTTTGATAGTTTGTATATATTTTTATTTATTTATTTTAAAAATTGATATAAGCTTATTGTTTCAAAGTATGAATTTGTGACAAAATTAAACAGTGAGTTAATTAAATAAATCTAGCAAGAACAGCGTGAGTTAATCTCAGGTCTCAACTTTGTAAGAAGTTCCACGATGATATTTAAAAGAACTCAAACTAATAAGTAATCCATTACTTCTAAAAGAGAAGCAAAGTCATCATCTTATAGATTTAGTTTAACTTCAATTTAATTTATTTTCAACATAATTTTAATTTTATTTCAATATGACTCAAATAAGTTCAGTTTAAAAATCCGACTCTTTTTTTTTTTTTTTTTTTTTTTTAAGTTAAAAAAAAAAATAACAATTTGAAAATATTGTGCAAATGTGCAATGTACTTGGGGGGTGAGGAAGGGGGGAGAATAGCAGCCTTAGCTTTTGGACTGCAACGCTGCAGTACAAGGCTAACTTCACTCTTACCCAAAACAGGAAAATCGTTTATAATGGATTTTTGTGCACACATCTTTCGACTTTCTTACACTTCTATCCTTTCATCATTAAAGTACCTCCCCATTATTTCAAAGTTTTCTCAAAAGAAAATTATAATTGGAATATAGTTATGTGCACTATGCTCTCTAGAATCCAAAAGAATTATTCTTTTAAATACTTTTATAGCTCGTATATGATGTAATGGGTAAGTTTTGTTAAAGATCGTCGACCGTTAATAAATGAAATGTTCAGTAGTTTCAAAGTTGAATATTATCCATATGTGAAAGTTAGGGAAGACTGAAGAGAGATCTAAATACTTCACGAGAGACCTCTTCTATGACCAATTAGTTTTAGGATAAAATTCTCTTGGATTTATGAAGTAAGCTCTGTTTCTTTTTTGTTGATGTGACCTAGACTCATGCTCACGATTTAACATAATATCAAAACTCATCATTGTGCGTGTTTGTCGAATTTGACCAGTACAATCTAACTTATCAAAAATTCTAAGGTGCACCGGGAGGTCAATATCACCATCCTCTTTAAACCATAAAAATACTTGAATTTTATTAGTGGGGCTTAGGATGTTATAAATAATCTAATGAAAAACAAATGAAAGCTTGTCATTGGCTAAAGAGGACGATGACATGGTTCTCTCGGTGCACCTAAGAATCTCTCTTGACTTATAAGGAACCAGACATGTGGGAAGGTGTTAAGTACGTTGTTCAAATAAGCTGAGTGATCATGTGTGAAAGTATAAAGCTAATAAGGAATTACTTCTCATCATATAGCCAATTGGCATCAGGATGAAACTCTCTTGTAATGGGATGTATGAAGTGGACTTTCTATCGTCTTAATAAGTGTGACTCAAATCGTTTTCAAGTTAATTAAATCAGAAAATTTGTTTTCGAGTTAATCTCTTGTGAGACCGTTGTATAATATACAACAAATTTATGATTGGTTATACATTTTAGTTAATGATAGTAATAAATAAAGTTCACAAATATTATAAAATCGTTGAATAATTGATTTTATTTAAGAATTTACGTTATTCTATCATGCAATATTAGTAAAAAAAGAGGTAAGAGGGAGTTGAATACAATCTGTTCCATTCATTAGTATACATTTGCTTTTTCAGCACTATTCATAAGTGAGGGAAATTTTCAATACAATTTCTAATAT
>JAUEKU010091578.1:0-13089 GCA_032274805.1 Gypsophila paniculata
AGGTTGTAGGGGAAATGAGGAGGGTATTTTGGTAAATTGATTCTGTGCCGAGTAAAATTTATTCTGCAAAGAGTACGTCCCTATTTTTATTGTCATAATAATAGGGACTAATGGAGTAAAGTGGGATATAAGAGTAGTTTTGTGTTTTTCATAGGAATAGTATGGTGTGAAGGTGTTGGATATGTGGTAGGGTTATCTATGAAAATGGAAATGGACATGGACATGCTTACTTAAAAATATTATGGTGTATTTTTTCCTCAAAAAAAAAATAAAAAAATATTATGGTGTATTTAATTCTATTTGTTTCCGTTATTTACTTATTTGAGAAGTATTGTGATTGATTGCTTTACGTTATAGAAAAATAAATTTCATTTGTAAAGATTTCTAATCATCGAAGAGTGTCATAAAATCTTTGATAATCATTCCTTTTATAAATTATGACGTACAGTCGTAAAAATACTATCCATTATTCTATTGATTACTTATTTTAAAGACTTACTTTATAATGTTTTATACTTTTATTATTGAAAATTACTAATAATTTTCATTGATCAAGTTAAAAAGTATTGTGATTTTTTTATAACTAAAACAATTTTGAATCTTAACCAGTCATGAGTGGTGGAGCAGGTGCGGTTTTGAAAAATTCTATCGGCAATGGATGGTAAGGCATATGTGAGTGGAGATTTTAATTGGTTAGTATAAATGTAAGAGACCTTATCTCCACCACCGTCCCACCAGAATGACATCCTTGTCCCCTATTCGTAGTCCCTAGTTTATAGAGATTTTGATGATGGCGGTTATTGATGGGCCATTGGACCCTTGTTTTCATCCAAGGAGCTTTACTATGTTAGCTTGGTAGGCCCAATACCTATGTGTTTTTTTCGGACCATTGGGCCCCCAACGAGTTATTTTGTTCTTTCTCTCTTAGGTTTGCTGAAAAGTTTGTGGCCCGGTATTTTTTTAATTTTTTCCCTTTCCGTAATACGTTTTTGCGACTCGTTTGTTTTTAGCCTAAAGCCCTAAATTAATCAATAATCACTTGTCGAAAAAAATCTAACACTCCATAACATAACGGGTGAGTATACACACAATGACAAAAATGAATTAAATCACACGCAAACATCTTAACAACTAAGAAGTTTCATTCATTTATAGAGGAAAATCATACATAATGAGTCAAATTGATGAAAATACATTTACCATCACCAGGAAACACGTACATCATATTTCCTGTTAACACCATCATATATGAAAAATTGCAACCTACCAACCTAAAAACAAACTATCATTACTCCTTCCGTCTCAATCAACTGCTATCCATAATCTCTTTACTTAAAGAGACTTTCAAACACAACTAACAACTGATCGATGACAGACGGAGTAATTCCGCCCTTAAAGATCAAATTTGTTTCTCCCAAACACAATAGTCTTTGCCATAGGTGGCAATTTTGAAGCCAGGAGGAATAACATTGCCAACATCATATCTTGAACCAAGTTTCACAAGCACTCTATTATCAATCATGGCTAAGTAAAGATCTGCTTCAGCTGTCATTATGTTGACCACACTTGTTTCATGTATTCCATTTCTTGTTCTCAATGCACTTAGTCTTGTTAACTCCTCCTTTAGTCCCCATTCAAAGAAGTGGTCATAAAACTGCAATTCAAAAACAAACAAATAACCTTTGTGTTAGCTTTATGTTTACTATAAATACCTAGGGGGTCTCGATATAGGGAAGACTGCGCACATCTGACTTCTCGCTTACTAAATGATTATTGTAGGACCGTTTTACCCAAATTTGGCATTAGGTACAAAAATTGGAAAAGAGGTTGTGCTAACAAAATACTTGTTTCTTTGTCTAACTTTTTAATTAACAACGATCGATGTGGTAGAGACTCCTCATTCTTAAACAATGATTTCGAATGATAAGTAAATCAGATTATATTTTCCTTGAAGTAAACAAACGACTGAAACAAAAAGAGCAAAACGAGCAACTTACGATGGTAGGAGTTCCGGGATGGGTAAGAATATAAGCATAACCTTGAGCAACCTTATCACTAGGAAAAGACCACAAATGTTGAGTAGAACCAGAGTCATGATTATCAACAAAAGTGACAGCATTCTTCGGCATTATCCCAATCAACCCACTGGGCCGTCCGCTCGAGTCCTTCATCCTCCACCATTCTCCGAGGACGGCCGCCTGCAGCACCCCCTTCGTCGTAAAATCAAAGGCCGATACCACCCCTCCCCCGGCCGCCTGCACCCACCGCCCTAATTCATTCCTATGCGCATTTTGGTCATAAACAGGTGCGCCATTGACATTCACGACCGAATCCCAGAGCTCCCCTACTGCGAAACTCGGGTTGGTTCGGTCCATGTACATCTTGGTTATGTAAGGCGCGTACCCCTTAACGAAATCGAACCTCCAACCATCGAAACCAATGTCTGTTTTGAGCCAATTCATCCACTCTGTTAGCTCGTTTTGGACTGTCGGGTTCAGGTGGTCGATGTCGGGTGCAGCTGCATAGTCGTCTCCTGTGTCGGGGTTGCCTGAATCATCCGAATATGGTTTGTCGTTCTTGCAGATTGCCCATGGGCCCCAGTCGAGGCGGGCGTCCGGGGTCCCTCCCTCGAATATGCAGTAGACTCCTCGGGCGTCTTTTTTGTCAGCGCATCTGTGGTTGATTACGATGTCTGCTACGGCTCTGATGCCTTTGGCGTGAAGGGTTGCGATCAGGGTCTGGAGTTGGGCCTTGGTTCCATATCGTGACGCGTCTAGGTCGTATAATCTTCCCGGGAGGTACCCTACATACGCCGATAAAACGCTTATATAAATATGAAATTATCGATTCAAAAATAAATTTGTTGTAACAAGAGTTAATGCTTGGATTTATAAAACTGTGAATTCTTTTGTTATTCTTCAATGTGGGACACTTTTATATGACATATTGGATGGGAGTTCTTTATATTATCGCTTATAATTTGAATAGTCATAGATAACTTGGCGCGATGATTTCATCCTAAACCGAACTTATCCCAAGAATCTACTTGATCTAATATGAATTGACTCGAGTATAGGAAGGGCGATATGGACCACAAAAGACCTGAACTCAATATGACTCGAGTATTCGAAAATCTCTTAAGTAAGGTTACGTACCTTGGGGAGAAACGGAGTGGCTAGGAGGAGGAAGCCAAACATGAGTGACACCGGCTCGACACAAATCATCAACTGAGCTGAGTAAGAAGTTATACAAACCTCCTGGCTTGTTCCATGACTCCCAATTGAATCCCTATTTATATTAAGATGAATAATGTACACACGTTAGAACGATAAAAAGATAATAGAGAGTAACAAAAATATTCGAGTGAAAAGAAGTCGTCTAGCAAGTATTATTAGATTTCCAAAATAAAATAAATTAGAGAGCATATCGACATAATAAGATATGTCAAGGACGTTAGGTAAGATAAGTGGCAGATAGAGACAAGGTGACAAGGGAAAGTTTATAATTTTGAATTATGTTATTTTTCATCGGAAATTAATATCATTGCGGTCTTTTATCTCAAAATTCGTAAGTTAGGTAAGGCCTAATATCATTTTTTTACTTCTAGAGGAAATAAAAGTAACTTTCGCTGTGATTAATAGTTATTTACTGGTGAACAGGATTGTAAACTTAGTACGTACGAGTGTATATTAAGCCATTTCTTTTTGCATGCCATTATAAATTCGTCAATATTTTATATTCTAGCATGCAGTATCCCTATTAAGATGTAAACTAAAATACGAGGCATTATGGCACATTCGGAAAATAAATTTATCGAAAGTGGTACAAAGTATATACTCAATTAATTGAATTCATCTTGACATGACATAAATTATGCATGTGAGGAGAATTTTAAAAAAACGTATACAATTGAATAAAAATGGAGGAGGTATATGTAACATTTAGTTAGGAGTTGACTCACCTGAAACAACAATGTGGGAGTGACAAGAGTTGCGAAAAGAGAGAAGGAAAGAAAGAAGTAGAAAAGTGTAAAGGACTTCATTTTAGAAAAGGTGTTTTTTGATGTATGATCGTAGAAAGCTTAGTAGGTTAAACTTGTTTGATGTACGTACGTCCTAAACTACGTGTATTTATAGTGTCTTAAAATGTGAAGATAAACTCGAAAACGAGTTTACATTTTAGATAATATTTTGCATGGCCGCAAGAATTGACATAAAAATATAGTAATAATAAATGTCATTTATTTTCATATATATCTCATAGAAGTTTTCCGTGAAACAAATTACAAAATTATTCCTCCAAAAAAAATATTATAAAATTTATTAAAATATAATACATCTACAATTATGTTTGTGGAGTGAGGGGATTTAGAAATAATGGATGAATAACTTAATAAGATTGCAGTCATTGCACATAATAATGTAATTATTTTAACTTATAAGACTTTCGTCTCTCCGGTTGACATATTATGTTCTCTATATGAAAATGTGTGCATAATACGGAGTATTATTATGGTTGATACACTTATACATTATTGAAAATTTTATCTGTAATACGGAGTATTATTATGGTTGACATTATAAAAGTCTGATGACCGACTAGATAGATTACTCCGTACATTAAATTCTATATATATTAATCAGTATGTTACTCATATAATTAATTGATTTTGCGATGAATAATCTTTTGAATTATTGGCTCGGTGGTCATAAATCACGCAATTCTATACTCATATTAGCATGTTTGTGTGCGATCCAACACAACTGATATGTGTAGCTAATACTCCATATATGGACAATGACGAATTTTTTTAATGTGACGCTCTCTTGGGTTAACCCTTCTATTGTTGATTATTTATTGACATAACCTTCAGTTTCAAGACCTCACATACTTTTAGACAAATGAATTTCTACCTATATTATAACATCTTTGTAGTATGAGCTATTCACTTGGAAGGGAGAAAGTGGTTAGATTTGAAACATGACCTCTCGACTATATTGACTCTACAAATAAATCATGTCAATCACTTCTACCTATATCATGTCAATAAATCATCCCAGCCAAAAATTTAAGTTAATGATTAAAATTACAAGATCGATTTTATACTTTAACAATTAAGACACCGTGGCTATTCTGGATAATGTTATAAATTATATCAATATCCTATCCATGGACACTACATCTATAAGGCAATGATCAAACAATAATAGAGTAGTGCATCAAATTTTGCATGATAAGCTTAACTACATATATATTGAAATGTGAGGCTCAATATAAGTGTCCTAAGAGGCAAAAGAAAATACAATAATGCATGCAAGTGTAGTAGAGTGCACCCAAATAAATCTAAAACAAATAAAAATTCCTAGATAATGAATTTAAGAGTGTATTGGGAGGAGTGATAGGTCAAGTTGTAGAAATTAAAGTCAACAACAGATGAAGTTGCACAACAATTTTTGGGGATATGGTTGTTAGTAAATATGTAACGACTTTATCCAAAACAACGATATACATTTGGAAAAATAATAGATTAGTCATTTTTGCACGTCCTAACTGACCGCTTATAATTGGTTACTAAATTGACGCTATCCATTTGATTTTAATGCCATGCATGGCCACCGTACCGATACCCCATGCACAAACTTAATTATTACGTTATCGACTGAGAAACAATTATTAATTAATTTAAGGTAGGTCTTATGTGATATAATCTTTTTTTTTGTTGGCATCATTCGGTTTAGTCTAAATTTAAAATAAAATGGGGGAAGTAATTATAAGGACAATTATAGCTGGCTGTCATAAGTTTGATTGTTAATTGTTAACTCGAATTTTGATTATGTTATAATCTTTGTCTCGCTCTTGGATTTCATCATACATTACTACTTTTTGTATACATCTCATTGTTGTATTCACATCTTTATTATCTTCAACTTAAGAATTATATAAGAATACAAGGGTGAGATAATGTTGACTTTGTTTCTGGATATGGCAAATGTGTGTCGAGATCTCTTCTCATTTGTGTATAAATAACATACCACATCAACGAAATTAGAGTGAACATGCATGTAGCTAGTGAGCTACTTTGTAGCTTTCTAATTTCTAATTGTTTTGGGATAGAAGTATATATATATAACCACATTTATCCTAATTTTAACGATGATAGTTCTAAAAACACACACTGTATATATATACTACTATATATTCATCGACCAAAAAATAGATAAATAATTGAAACAGATAAAATTAAATTAATTATACCAATATATCTACAAATACACCTAGGATGGGCCATACATTAAATGCCCTAGTCAAGTTGATTCGCCGCGACGTAAATAAATATTTAATATTGCGGCCTTTTATGTTTTCATGGACACGGCAATTGCAAAAGTAGGCCGTATCAGGCTGTAAATGAGTAGTAGTTCTTTTGTAACGGTCGGCATTGAATAAGGAATGACACATCGTATATTGAATTGCAGGCTTATTATTATCTCATCATCATCATCTGTTGATTTCATCCCACTTTTGCATGCATGTGTTTTTCTTCCCTCGGTCATTCTATTTACGTCATATGGTCATACTCCGTTATCCATTATCCATTATCACTACGTGGTTGTTTGGTTGCTTGTTAAATTAAAATTACGTGAATTATGGTTATTTGGTTGACACGATGTATATAAATTGTAGTTTTGTATGATATTATCAGTGTTATCTTAGATATGTTAAGGAACCAACTCAACCAAAACCTTAAGGTGATGGTTGAAGTTCCAAGATCGTTTTTATACTTTCTAATAAGATAAGTGAAGGTATCTATATAATTAACTCATGTTCTTTCGGTATTAGTTAATTAATAAGTGCCTAGGATTTCATCTCAGAAACATAATAACAAAGAAATGTAACTTTTTTCCTATATAAAGTACTATGTATTCATCTTTTTCCTCTTTGTTTAATGTGAGACTTCACATGTGAACATATATTTAGTTTCTTCACGCAGTTACATTCACATGCAGATTTATGTGTCAGGTTGTTTGGAACGTGACTTAACGACTTCAAAACATATATTCTTACAATAACAATTATGAATTTTTGAATTGAGATTAAAATACGTTAAGTTATAACATACGAACTTACGAAGTACTACTTTTACTTCCTTTATTATTGTAAATAAGTTTCTCATTAATTTTGTTTTTGTAAAGACAAAATTACAAACATGTAAAATACTTCATATAAGATCGTCTAAAATTAAAATTGTATAAAGTCAAATAAAAAAAAGATAATCCATAAGAGCAATAGCAATAGAAGAACTTTATATAAAGTTCTTTCTATGCCAAGTCATTTTACACCAATCTTGATTTTTTAGAACTTAGGTTTACAATAGAAGAACTTTATATAAAGTTCTAATTTACATTTTCAATGTACAACAATTAAGTTTATTTATGAAAATAACAAAGGGTTTTAATGTATTCACAATTTTCAATGACAAGAACTGAGTTCTTATTTTAGAACTTGGTTCTTAAAAATAAGAACAAATTTTTTGACACAACAGATGAACTTTATAAATAAGGTTCTTGGTGACAAATTCGAAAATAAGAATCACTGTTGTAATTGCTCTAACAATAATATACTTATTTACCTCATATCAAGTAAACATAAGGAGCATTGAATGAGTTTCCTAGAAATTATAAATTTTTCTGTTCAGCTGGCTGCTACACTTGATCGTTAATTGGATATGTATTGCAATAACTACGGAGGTCCAAATAATACAAGTGTGATATGAAACAACCCGACTAAGGAAAACAAAGTCGTCTTCAATTTCCTAAGTTTTAAGTTTAAATTTGGATAGGGTTGTTGTCACCATATCTACATCTAACAGTCCTATATCTTCCTATCGTAGGGTTTTATAGAGTAGGTGACGTAAAAATGACGGACTATTTAAATTATCAAATAAAATTGATATATGATACGGTGTATATATAAATATATAATTATATTGATTATATATGCATGTTGTCATGTCTTATAGGAGACTATCTAATTCCATGGATTGTTATTTTCACAATAGTATTCTGATTTTTACATAAACTTTACTTTGATTCGTTTAAAGTTGCGGAATTCTTCTTCAACATTATTTATTTGTCAGATCATTGATGCTTAACATTTTAAAAAGCTTTTAGTTTAGCTAATACATAATATAATCATTCTACGGAGTATATAAAAGTTATATTTTTTCACCTTAGGTTTGTTTGTAAATTACATATATAAATAATTTCTATATTCAAGAATAATACGAAATACTCCATATGTTTTACCAATTGGTAAAATGATTTTTCTAACGTGTGCCCTAAGGGTACATGTTAAGAAATAAGAAGTTATTTAAAGAAATAATTTGAAGATATTATCATGAGAAATTGAAATATATTCTCATTGTTACCAATTCTAGTGATAAAATCTTCAAATTATTTCCTAACATGTGCCCTTAGGGCACACGTTAGAAAAACCGTCCTTAAAAATATACTTTGCTTTATATTAACTCAGAATTAAAGATGACTAATTACGTTGCATGTCATTACCAGTTAGCTAGCTAGCCATGCAAGTACATCAAATCACACCCATACTTAAGTACTCCATACTTAGTAAATACATTAGTTTATCTATTGTTATTACTTAGTACGGAGTACTTTTTACATTTCCCTTAACATAAAGTTTACAAATCTAAGAAGAAAATATACGAAATATACACAAACTTTTTGGGTGAGACGGTCTCACAAAACGTGTTAGAAATACTTTAATTGAGTACCATGTGAACCGTCAAGAATATTATAAGACCGAATGCGGAAGCGTACCTTTGAGACACACCCTCCTTTTCTCTTTTTTGTCGATGGAAAACAATAGAGAAACCCTAGTTTTGTTTTGTAAAACCTTGTGAATTGAGATGAGTGTGTTCAAAGGGGACCAAACCCTTATATAGATGTGAGACCCTTTTAGGGTTTACCACATGTGCCGTTCTGGATCTACCTCATTAATCCAGAACGGGCCCGTAGTCTGTTTTACACATTGAGGCCCATGATTTATTTAATATCCTTATTACTGATACAACTGTATGGATCACTTTTATTTATCGGTATATCTTTTATAATAAATAATGCAACATATTATAATTACATTTGTGGCCCCAAACCGAATGAATAAATATGTACGTCTACATATATATTCCAACAAGTAAAACTGTAACCTTGATGAATTTTCGTTGTATTCGTACAATTACATAAATAAAGATACATTGACCGATTAGGGCTACACTATCAATGTCATTACTCATTCATATTATGATATATGTTACCGTGTGTAGTTTATTTTTCACTAGTTAAATTGGTTTGGAAATTGTATTGCTATTATTATTAGTCTTTTTATCGCATTTTTTGTTATATATAATAGTTTGAGGGTATGGGAAAAATGAATATACAACCGATTGTACTACAACCATCATTAATTGTTTGAGTATTTTAATAATATTTTTGATCATTTCGTAAACATAGCTCAAAAAATTTATAATAATGCTCATAAATATTATAGAATTGCTCAAAAATACGAAATCAGTTGTACTATAACTAGTTGTATAGTCTTGTTATTGGTACCTCATGTTTAATGTTTAATTTGTTTGTTGCAGGACGTACACGTAACAATATTATAACAGGAATATTGGGAATGAATAAAGGTCCACCGTCTTTAATTTCACAAATCGGGCATCTAGTTAATTATCAATTCTCATATTGTCTTCAAGACCATAAAAATTTAGCTAATCCGACCTTCCTTTACTTTGGAAATTCCATAATAAGACGGTCTCACATGTTTGTCACTCCTCTGCTCAGAAGACCGAATCTTAGAAATTACTACGTGACCGTACATGACATTGGTGTCAGCGGTCACAGACTTCACATACCATCGAATCTGTTTGTATTGAACCCCGACAAATCAGGAGGAACCATCATCGACTCAGGCGGGGCCGTAAGCTACCTCGTCCCAAATGCATTTGACATTTTCTTAGACGCAGTAGCCAAATATATTTTAGATAATAACGTTTTTTTACGTAGGCGTCCAGGTCGTGATCGTGATCTAGATGCTTGTTGGGAGCCACTTTTCGATTTACCAACCGTCGACTTACCTACCATGACCTATTATTTAGATAACTTTGCAGAGTTATTGGTTCAATCGACGGAATTATTTGGGATAGTTAAAACTAACGGAGTACCTCAGCCTGGTTTATATTGTATAATGGTACGTCGAAATGATAGAGAACGTCCCTACAATGTGATAGGAACTACCGCTCAAATTAATCAGCGTCTAATATTTGATCTTCGAAAATCGGAGCTTTCTTTTATTGGCGAAATTTGCAGTACTGCAGCTGGTAACCAAAATAAAGGATTATATAACTGATTGTACTTGAATCGATTGAAGTTTTTAAACTTCCTGCAAGATAGATGAGTTAAGCTTATTTGTAAATTGAAGTTATTGAACTCCAATATAAAATAATTGTAAATGGAGCTTAGTAATTTTACAAAGGACTAAAGGAGCCAATTGTGTTACTACCCAATGGATCATTTTACTACACATTAAATAAACACATTACTCGCTAATTACTCCCTTCATTCCGATTATTTGTTTACCTATATTATTTTAGGGTTTATCATTCATTTGTTTACCTTTTCGTTTTTTTTTTTTTGGTAACTTTTATTATGCTACTTGACCAACTTATTACCCCTAATTCTTTTCACATAACTCTCTCCCTAATTCTAATGTTATTAGTAGCATAAGAGTATAAGTGTATTTTACGAAACTTTTTTTCTCATTGTATCAAAATAAAAGGTAAACAACTGACCAGAACAAAACGAGTACTTATCTACTTTCTTATAGTTTGGATATGTTTTTAACAACACTATTTCACATGGTTGTGATCCATGGTCGCTGTTACTATACGCGTTCTGTTACAATATTGTAGACTTAGGCTATGTTTAACCCCAAACTTATTTTCAAACCTCACTCTGTCACCTCAACTTTTAACTAACCCAGACTCAGATTCGGACATTCTTAGACTCACTCAAGACGTAAACTCTATCCCCAGACTCATTTCAGATTTTGTCACATCAACTTAGACATTGTATCCTACTTTTTTGTATTATCACACATATAAAATAAAATTATACTTCATATTAAATTCAAAGATACGAAGTAAAATTTCACACACATGAAATAAAATTAAACATAAAAAATTACACATGAAATAAATTTAAATGATATATTAATAAAAGAAAGTTACGTGTATATAATTCATGTAGTATTGGGATCGTTAGGAGTTGACCAATTTTTTTATCACCAAAATAATAAAAGTATTTTTTTAAGAGTTGAGAAATATAAATGGAGTAAAAAAAATGACCAATTAGTTTTTTGTTCCACAAATTATGTTTTTATCTTAGATAGATTAATTAATAAAATATTTTATAATTTTATATTATCCACCATTAATAGATTACAGAAAAATAATTATAAAAATATTTATTTGTTAAAAATACGTATGCAGATACA
Organism: Gypsophila paniculata; assembly: GCA_032274805.1. NCBI lineage: Eukaryota > Viridiplantae > Streptophyta > Magnoliopsida > Caryophyllales > Caryophyllaceae > Gypsophila > Gypsophila paniculata. The sequence goes on from JAUEKU010091578.1 coordinate 11,575, forward strand.
CAAAATTAAGTATGAAATTGATTAATATAAATTATACAAAATTCGAGTCTTGGAATTTTGTTTGCTAACAAATTATTTATAAATCTCTAATAGCAAAATTCCTTCTTACATTTGTATAACTTGTATTCTAATTGTAAGCAAGACTCGAATTTTGTACAATTTAAATTATTTAAAATAAGGTTGAAATTGATTAATAATCTACAAAATTCGAGTCTTAGAATTAGTATGAAATTGATTAAATAATTTTTATAAAGCATTTTAAGTTATACTGTAGCAAGCAATGCATACTCGTGACATGTGAAATGACAAAATTATTTCAAGTTATACGGAGTAGAATGCAATGCTTATCTACGATATTATTCCTTCTTACATTTATATGTCATGTGAAATGGCAATTTCATATTGTAGCTTATACTCGTACTTGTATTATGATTTAAGTGTACAAGTGTAATAAGGTAGTTGGACCGTTTCTCATGATAATTTATAATGATAATTAATCAATTAACTCTTATTTTTATTGGGCTCGCTTTAATTTATTAAAAGTAATAATCACACACAATTATTAGGAAAAAAATGGTTATAGTGACGTTTGTCGAGGGACAAGGATTAATTTAATTGTTATAAAGAGTTTTTTTGTCAGATGTTACCTAAACTTTCCTCCATTTGTCAAATTACTATATAACATTTTGGAAATTAATCATAACTATCTTAACTTGTACAATTTTTGTGAGATACTACCAAAATCAAGATTTCGATCGAAAAAGGTCAAATTTCAGAGTTGACCTACCTTGTGCACGTGACTTTGGTTAAAAAACGTTATTTTTGCCCAAAAAAACTCTTAGATTGTAATAAATTTGATAGTGAATATAATCATTGATTATTCTCTAAAAAAGTGAGTAACTACTACATGAGAGGTCTCACAACATCATTGGTGTGAGACCGTCTCGTACATGTTTTTGTGATATTTAAATATGATTAATAAAAATGATTCAATCATCCCCGTAGAATGATACGAGCTAAGTATAAGACGATCGTTCAAGATAATTTTGATAATTCTACGTCGCCCACATCCTGGAGACAGCATTCGAAAATATTCAAAAACTTCTCCTCATAATGCGACCCTAATACAAGTTTGACGGACCCGTCACCGGGGCCATAAGGATAAATATTCAAGGTTCGATCATCAATAAGACCAGTCGGAGGGCCAGCATAAATTTCCTGACCCCAACCAAAGTCAAGGCCTTGACCCAAGAGGTTCAACCAACTAGTAACCCATAAGTCAGGGGTAGTTTGGGAAAGTCCTACCAAGTCTCCTCGGTCCTCCCTACACTGATGGTTCATAAGATTAGTTTCTCTCTCGTAGAAGTCAATGGTTGACTTTATGTACTCATCAGTCAATTGTTTGATAGCTTCCCTAATTTTGCTACATGCATAGCTTAGTGGCTTTGTTCTGAGTTCTTCTGCTTTACTCCATGCTTTCACTGGGACCACAACATTGCCAAAGTAGCTGCATAC
>JAUEKU010091688.1:0-13086 GCA_032274805.1 Gypsophila paniculata
ATAATTTACATCTTGTTTGGGATAGTTTTCTTTTCATGGCTTTCTTTTGTCTTTTTGCGCCTTTAAAAATTAGAGGCACAGGTACCTGCCGTACCAGGGGGGCATTATGTCCTCACAATATGAATACTTTAGGGCAATGACGCAGCTAGTGAGGTAATAACCGAGGTGCGTCAATTGCTGGATGAATACTTTAGGGTAAAAACACAGAAAAAGAACAGTAAAATCTTTTTGTACTCTGTAATGCTTTAAAGGATATCTAAGTGTAAGAGTGAAGTGGGGGTTAATAAGTTTTGACCATATGAATCGGAAAAAAGGATTGTACATTTGATGCAATACATTAAAGTCAAATTTTTTCAGTGTTTTATGATAAAGTTTCTGAGTATTTTTATAAAAGTTTATATAAACTTAGATTCTTTAAAAAAAAAAAACCTCAGAAACTTTATAATAAAACTCAAACACTTTGAATTTGATGTATTACATCGAATGTATGATCCTCATATTGGAATGAATCGTCGTCGGATTGATTTCAATGTTTTGCTTAGAAATAAAGTTGATGATACGCTTAACTAATTAAATGCCATGTTTCTCATTGAGCTCGTCTATTTCTTTCTAATAATTGAAAGTTCATTACCTGATTAACGGTATACATTGAACTAGGTAATTAACGTAGAGAGGAAATAGATAAAATCATGCCTCCTTGAGCGGCTGCTGGATTTATTAGATGAATAACCTTCAAAACTTAATTTTGAAGTTTGAGAAAATTTGCTAACTATTTAGTGATCAATCATATTTCTGAACCACAAATTTTTGTTTCAGACGAGCATATTCGCTTTATACTTAAAACGGTTTAAATAGATAGAGGAGATGAAAGTGAAATATCTAGAAATTAGCAAAAATAATGTCTCATCTATTTGCATACCCACTATTTAACCCGTTTTAAACTATGAAATGAACTACCCGTTTTAAAAGACCAACTATTTTTGAAGATAAGAGTAGCAAAAACTTTTAATTACTTCGCGTAAATTAAAATGCCATAATAAATTTAGAACTTTGGATTTTGCTAAATTATACGAGAATAAGTCTCCCTTAAAACGGATTATTTCCGTTTTAACAATAAATTGTGTCAAGTATCATGTCATTTGTACATATAAAATAAATTTTTTGTTCTTCCACATGCATTTTGTTTTTGTCTTATTTTTACTATTTAATCTGTCTTAAATTTAAAACGGATATATCCGTCAATCAAAATTTATGATTATAGGAAGAAATTTCGAGTTTAAAACATGTTGAAAACAAATCAGGTGAACTGTAAGAAAGGAATCTCTAGTGTCACATACTCACAACACTGTTAACTGCGTGTCTTTGTGTTTAGTGTTAAATAAATAACTTGTCTGTCCTTTTTTTGTTTTTTTTATTCTTTACGAATTTGTGTTTACTTTATTATTTGGTAGACCAACGTTGGAGCACCGACACTGATCACCCAAAATCTTCTGGTTGGATTGCGTTGACGTGGTCTCATTTGGGCCAATTCAACCGCTCTCCTCCACTTTGTACTATACGTCTGTCTAATTTATTTCGCTATTTTTAGAGTCGGTTTTTATAGTAGAGCATATCGAATAGGTAAGGGGGTAGTATTGATATGAATTTTAAAAAAAAAAGTATTTTAAAAAGAAAGCGGGCAAAGAGTAGATGAATCATTGATAAGGAAAACCGTGGTAAACATACTCTCTTGGTCGGATCCGTAGTTATTTTTTGGTACAAAGTTTAAGGAAAAGAGACCAATGTATTCAAATTATTCATTCATTTGCATTTGTTCCTATTAATTGATATTCCGTATTTGATACCGAGATAGATACTCCCCATGTCTCAGTCAATACGTTACTATTATTTTGTACACAAACATTAAGGAAATGCAAGTGCGTGGTTGTCTAATAAAATAATAAAATATGATTATCCAATCCAATTGCAAATCACGTTTACATGCAAAAACTTACTAAAAATGGAAATAGTAACGTATCCACTGATACACACCAAAATGGAAATAGTAACGTATTCGTTGTTACGGAGGGAGTAAATATTAACTGTAATAGCCGCTCCCTTCTGTCCTGCTTAATTATTAGTTTTGTACAAAGTTTAAAGATACCAGAGAGATAACATGAAATAGATTAATTATTGATTGGAAAATATAATTTGGTAGCATGGGGCTCGTCTTCCCCTTTTCTACTATTTACGAAGTACGGAGTATTATTTTCTCCACTTCAAAATTTATGGTCACTAAAAGTGTTTGGGATCATTATTGTAATTTGTAAGACAAGTGCCTTGGCATTTGGCCAACAAAACTAGTGATCACATCATTGTGAGAACGTTTTGCTATGGCCAAAATAGAGGAACAAAATAAAATGTGAATACACGTACGTAAAAAGCTAAGCCTAAACGTAGAGTCTCATATTCTTATGACAAACGTTGTCAAACTGTTAATGCGTGATTGCATACAATATACTTTTCACAGTTGTATCCGTGCTTTATTCTATTCAATTGTATACAACTTATCAAAATTACGTTCTGTATCAATGTTTTTTAGAAATTGAATGGGTCACTAAAGAGATGCAGTTGTTATTGAATAATGTTGAGTGTTGACTATTTGGGATATTCACATCGCATTTTGTCGAGGCTGGTAGAAAATCTTTGGATTTCGCTTCTCTCTTTTATATATAGGCTCTAATTGTATTGATGTTATTGTTTTCTTAGTTTGTGCATTTCCCCATCATTAATGTCAATTTCTTTCATCCATCAATAAAAGAAGAAATTTATTGGACCAATTCAAAGAATGATTGCATAAAGTAAAGGACGAAAGGCTCACAATCAATAATAGGTTAGCAACGTATGTACTTCTCAATATTGATTGGAGTGCATATTGTTTTGGTAGTATCTTTCAAAACCAACATCTTAAACCTAGAATACATCATAATTTAATACTATGTACTCTTGAATCTTGATTGTTTGCTAAATATGGGCTATAACGATAAACTAACATATCGCACTCGAAATGTAATGATTTTGGTGACGTTTTTGTCATCAAATGAATCAAAATTTACTAAATCATACGGAGTAGTTATTACTTATTAGCAACATAGTATCTCATTAGATAATTATATGGAAACTGTATATTTTTTCTATCCTAATCAATTGTTAACGTTTGATATTTGAGAGTTTATAACTAAAACACTTAAGCCTTGTATTTATGTACATGTAAGTGAGTATGTTGTAATGACTTCAGTGTATGAATTTATCTAGTATTTGTTTTTATAATCCTTCATTTTTTGCATTTATTTTTGTAGCAAAACTGAAACGTTAACAAATTAACTGAAACGGAGGGAGTACTATGTAATATTTTGTACTCCGTACGTGACTGTTTTATGCTTACAATGAAGTTTTATGAACCGTGTAATTCATATTCATATCATTTATTCAAATTGCCATAATGCTTAGAAGTGTCGGTAGAAAATTGTGAGGCGTGTCAAATATGTGCACTTTTGTGGCGTATTATTTATTCAGACAAACATAATTATTAGCTTCTTTTTTCTTTGTGTGTGAAAAGAATTATTATGAAAAGAATTATTAGCTTTTTAGCTAAGGAGATGGTAGAAAGTCTTTTTATTTGTTGGTTTAATATTTTACTTGTTTTAGATGGTATCACTATCAACCATCATTGAAATGTACTGAAAATGAAACATCAACCTCTTTAGCTAGTTTATACTCGTAAATTTATCTTTTTCTAATAATCATCGTTTACTATTGAGTATTATAATGTGTATTAAAGGTGAAAGCTAATCCTTCCGTCTCAGTCAATTATTAACGTTTACTGTAATATTTAAGGGTCTATACATAATACAATTAACACATATATTTTTGTGGATTATACAACTATAATATAATGTACGTATAAGTAAGCATGTTATAATGACTTTCATGTAGTAATGAACGTTGTATTTGTTCTTATACTCCTTCAATTCCTGCATTTATTTTTGTATCAAAACTTAAACGTTAACAATTTATCGGTACAGAGGAAGTAGTAAATGGCAAATGCATAATAACTACCCTCGTGACATCATTACTCCTTATATATTTGCCTATTATAATAATTTAATAAAATGTGTGCATAGATGAGCTTATCCTTTGTTAGTTTTATATACTCTATTAGATTATTCTTTATAAAATTTAACACTACCTCTATTCTAGCATTTAATTTTGTAATAAAAAATAAATAGATAACAAATGACCGGATGGAGGGAATAATGCTAGTTAGATTTCGCAAAAATGACTCAATCCTAGCTACTCAGACTTGTCTATAATCAGTTTTAATTAATTATCATCCTAAATAATTTAATACGAGCATTTAAAACTTATTCGAACTTGAACTAGCCTTGTTGGCTTAATCTCGTCCCAAATTTGAACCTATCTAGGAATGAATAGACCCAAAATGACCAGATCTCTTTAACAATTCTATGGTCAGTACTGAGTTTTAGTTGAAATGATTCTACGGATATAAGAAAGTGACATGAGTTTTAGATTTGATTAGTAAAACCAATTTGGTAACGATCGCTTTCTTATATAAGAGTCCACGATAGGTTCATGATTTAATGACTAATTAAGTGAATGCATTGTGACTCGAGGTTATATCTTATGATAACATAATGAACATTGCATGATGAGCTTGCATATCCACGTAGCATAAAAATAACAATATAATTTGTAAATTGTTTTTTTTATGTTTTTTGTTTGGCTTTATTGTAACAATGTTGAGATTGTACTTTGTATATGATTGTGTTTTATGCATAAGCAAGCTCCCCCTTTCATTACTTTTATTATAGTTTTGGTTTGAAGATTTCATAAGTGATTGGATGCTTGTGAATAAGGTGTTAGAAAGAGAGGAATGTACTTATAATACTTCCCTACAAAGTAAGGGAAATCATGCTATTATTATTGTCAAGGGTAGCTAAACATGATTTGAGTCTTAGAGAGTTAGAGGTCATTAACACATCCTTGATAGTAATAATATGTGTGACACCTTTCACTTTTACTATAGTTGTATTCGAGTGTGATTGTGTGAAAATGATATCGGAAATTCTGATTTTTATCCTTCATTATTTGGTTTTTCTTTCCACATCTCAAATATGTTAGGGAAAATTTTATAAGTGGGACTAAAATAAAAAAAAAATGGAGGGAGTATGAAATATGGAGATGAAGGGGTTTAAAACCTTGGTTATCAATGTAATTATTGTTAGTTTGAAAAACTCTATTATCCTGAGACCCAATATACTTAATTTGGTTATGTTATTGTCGACTATATTATCATATTCAAGTGTCTTCTATTCTTGTAAATAACACTAATTTAGTTGTCGACCAACTAACTCAAATCTCAAATTTTTACGATTCACTTATTGATCAATGTGGAATAATAACTTGAAAATTTTGGTTAAACTACTTAGATAAATTGATTAATTATACTCACTACTTACTACTAGTACTTAGGAGTTAGGATAAGTTGCATATATCAGAGTTTGAAATATAGCGTGCGGCGAATCTGTAAAGGATTAATTCTTGATATCTTATGTATCTATCTTTTGTATCGAGTTTATCTTATCATATCTTTGCTACAAATCCTAGGATAGCCCTCTTTGAGAGGCTAGGCTAGATTAAGTTACAAATCCTAGCACAAATAATGTGTACCTTTTGCTCCTTAATAAATCAATCACACATCAATTCTCCATAGAATCATCCCAATCAATGCAAATCAAAGGCATCAATAACAACCACAAGTAAGAGCATGACCTTTAAATGAGGGTGTAGAATGACATATAAATTGGTTGCACTTGCATTTTAGTAACTTAAGGAAAAGATACTTAATGTAATGTAGTTAAGACAAGTATGGACCACTGGACCATGGTTGGTTGTATTTGTACATGATGGTGTTGTGACCACATTTGTGTTAATGGGCTCACTAGTTTGGGCTACCAGTTGGGCCCATTGTGGGGTGGTTACTATGTAAAATTTTTATATACGACGTTTTCTTGTAAGTTATAATAAGACAAGCTAATATTGACATAGTGGTTGAGATGTAGTCCGATGGATTGATGGATTTCAAATGTTATATTTTCCTTTTTTTCTCTCTGTCTCATTAGAAATCATTTTATCTAAACTAATTATGTTGTAACCCTTGTGAGTTGCTATTATAAATATTGACATTGTTGCTGAGATGAAGTTCGATGTATTTCGATATGACACTTCCTTGTATTAGTCTTGCGCCTTATTGCTGTTGAATTATTAATCAAAACCGCACAAAAATCATAGTTATGAGTGTGAACTTCATCAATTTCACTTGATGAGTAAATTTTATGAAATACTGTCTTATATAAGCATGTCAAAAAGGTAGTTAAAGTGTAAATGAAAATGTCTTTTACAGAATACCCGTTTTTTTTAAATGTTTTGCTAACTGGGATGAGCTGTCAAAGGGTAAGTCATTAGTATAGTCAAATAACTGCATGACAAATGCAATTTTGACAATTAAATGGCAAGAATTGAGCTTTTGGAATCAATGGCATAACATGTAGGCCTCATGTAATTTGTCTCATTATCCTTGATACATGCATTTCAATACAACTTGTGTGACAAAAACTGTACAGCCACGAAGAAACTATTGTGTGATCGATGTTAAAACTTCAAAAACATTATGTTTCCAACTTTTTATGTAGTAAGTATGAGTTAATTTGACCCTCTTAATATGATATGTATGTGGGGTTTTATGTGATGTTATAGTCAAGGGCACTATGATTTGTCACAATGGTTGATTGGTTCAATGGTTAGATATGGTTACGCTTATAGCGGTTAAGTTAACATTTATCTTTCACTTTCATTTACGGAAATATTTTATCAATGTCAACCGAAATTGAGCATTTATCTCTACATGGCACGTAGGTAATCTCGGAAGCAATCATAGATACCATACAATTCAATATGTATGTTTCGCTTATAGCCAAAATGGAAAGGAAGACGACGACAAAAATACTCCGAGTTACAAAGGAAAAAAAAAAAGGACAAAAACAAAAATGCAGTAAAATTGTGGCAGAATTCCCTCCAAACAAAGGCCTCTTCATCAAAGAATGATCAAAAACCTTATCCTAATACAGAAGGATAACCTTTCAACTGTCTTGTGTAAAAACCATGAACACTGAGACCTAAACCCGAAACTAGGAGAAAAAATGGCAGCATTAAGCTGTCACCTTCAACCGGCTAATCGTTACGTAAAGCTGAGACCCAGTATCAGGTGCTCAATGCAGCCTACTCAGAGTAACATCAAGGTACACACCAATATACTTCACTGATGCTTTCCACCTCTTATTAACTTAACTGCGTACGTATGTAAGTTTGGCTGGCGTGTTTGGTTTACAGGTGATCATCAATGGTGCAGCGAAGGAGATAGGAAGGGCAGCAGTGCTTGCAGTGACAAGAGCCAGGGGAATGGAGGTGGCTGGTGCAGTTGATGCGTATGGTGTCGGAGAAGATATCGGCAAGGTAGGTAGTTATATTACACCTTCACACTTCACCTTGAGCTTCTCTGAAAGCTACTGTGAAACTCTTTGTAGGTATGTGACATGGAAGAACCCCTGGAAATACCCATAATGAGTGACCTCACGATGGTTTTAGGTTCGATCTCACAGGTAACATCGCTTAAATTATACTGTCCAAGAATTGCTTTGAGGTTCATTGTTAAGACTTAATGGGGGCAATGAAGGGACGATGGGAAACATGACTCGGGAATAAACAATGGAAAAGAGAAGGGAAGTGACATTGGTGAAGGGAGGAAGACGGGATGGTGGGAGGATTTTACTCGCATATGGGATAATGTAGTATCACTGGGAAGGAGGTGGATATTATTACTCTCTATTTTGAGGTAATTAGTTCCTTACATTACCCCGACGACCACCTCCACTCCTTTGTTTTCCCTTCCACTATCCCTACGTAATTACCTTCAATTCAAGCGAATCCTCATTCTCCAATCTGACCATCATTTACGAAATGGCTTGCAGTTAAGAGAAACTGCTGTTGTAGTTGATTTCACTGACCCTTCAACAGTATACGACAATGTGAAACAGGTAACTTATTTTAACCCAAACCTATCTTATTGCAAGCTTCTGCATTTAGCTACTCTATAAGGTATTTCAAATCCCAGATATGGAGCTATACTTACATGTTACATCCGCTTGTCTGCTAACCAGGCAACAGCATTTGGCATGAGCAGCGTTGTTTACGTGCCACGCATCAGCCTAGATACAGTGGCAGCATTATCGACATTCTGTGATAAGGCCAGCATGGTGAGCACTGGATGAGATCTTAATGACTAACGACACTGGGACTGAGGGTAGTGGTGTTCAAAAGAGGGAATTTATCTTAAAACACTTTGTATCAGTTTTTACGCCAAAAAAAGGTTCCTCTGTTCTTCTAACGTTTTTATGTACCTGACATAAATAAAACAGGGATGCCTTGTTGCACCAACGCTGTCAATAGGTTCCATACTTCTTCAACAGGCAGCAATTACAGCCTCTTTCCACTACAACAATGTCGAGATCGTTGAATCAAGACCAACTGCTCGAGTAAGTTGATCACGTGATGCTTAATTTAATTTCATATTTTACACAGATTACAGAATCAGTGTCAGAAACCCTTATAACAAGAAAACAGTAGTGTCTTAATTTAATCCTTGTACGTAAAATAGATAACCATAAGGAGGCGAACTGTTCAAGAGCTGATAGGTAATGACCATGACATGAGTCCGAGTCTGTCTAGAGAGGCTCCATTACAAACATGTTATCGTGACAACAATCATGGTTGTCAATTCTTCTGCACTGGTCATTTCTGCCTATGTATTAATTGCAGAAAACCTTTGATACTCATGTCACGTTGTCGAGCCGTCTGATTTCCTATTCGGACATTTGGATTTGACAGCTTAGTATGATAGTTGGCTCATATCTTGTCTACTTATCAAGTTGTCTAATAATTCAGAGGTGGCTTTTCTTAAGTCATAATAGTGGCCCTTCTTTCTCTTTATCATATAGATAGCGGGGCCGGTGAAGTATTACATCAGAAGTTTGACAAATCACTTCCATTCCAGCTACTTTCTATTACCTTTTGATCTATTGAACATATTACACTTGACTGGCTGCAACAACGTTTGCAAACACGCATCGACACCAATGCATGGTCATATAAATTTCCGTTTACATAAGAAAACAAATGTAAACACTAGCAGATTCTTTTGATTGTCAAGATGAATTGAACATTAGGTATCTTTGTACATGAGTTACATCAACGCAAAGGTAACTTCTGTTCTACAAGATTTTTTAACTTGAGGAACAAAGGCATGACTAGATATTGACATGGTTCTTCACTTCTGTTGAATGTTAAAAAGTTATGTTCTTTGCCTTTAGAAAATGATAGATGAAGGCAAATGACAAATTGTCTGCACCTTTAACATTGTGTAGTTCTGTAGTATTTAGTCGAAACAACTCGTGATTCAATTTTCATTTTGAGTCACATGGGTAAAAATAATTTTAATACTACAGCAGTCAGCAGAAGGGTTGTTTAAAAATGACCCCTCAAGCCGCCATAAGATAGACTTGGTAGCTTTGGCACAGATGTTATCTTGGTATTGTTCTTAAAAGAGGCATGAAAAGAAAAATATTAACATAAATGTTACAACTAACCTTGTTTAAGGTGTGTAGGATCTTCCATCACAAGACGCAGTTCAGATAGCCAACAACTTGTCGAATCTTGGCCAGCTCTACAACAAGGAAGACATATCGACTGATGTTGCGGTAAGAAGATACTGACTCGCTGCAGTTCTGCTGATCAAGTAATCAAAAGGCACTAAAGAATCAATAAAACTAAAAAAACAAAGAACGATATATAGTTTTACTGTCGTGTTTTTATCTGTGAAGGCGAGGGGTCAAGTCCTCGGAGAAGATGGAGTCCGAGTACACAGTATGGTTCTTCCGGGTCTTGCTTCTAGTACAGCAGTTTATTTCTCAGGTCCAGGAGAGGTTCGGATACTTTTTATCTTTCAAGATTAAAGATTCAACAAGAAAATTTAATTCTGCTGCCTGAAATGCTCATAACTCCTGACGATAAAACATTCTGAACAGGTTTTCACAGTAAAACATGAGATCACAAATGTGCAAAGCCTTATGCCAGGTTTAATTATGGCCATCAGAAAAGTTGTGCGGCTAAAGGTAATTTACGCTTTGCGTAATTATAGCCGACTTTTTGCTTCATTCAGGCACCATTTGTTCTCATTAATAGACACCATTAACACACTTTTCATCTGCTTTCTACTCAGTATATTTCGACAATCGTCAGGTTCTAATATTGGCAGGGTTTTTTTGTCCCTCTTGACAGAACCTTGTGTATGGCTTGGAGAAGCTTTTATGACAGCTCATATGCTCTTTCTTCCCACACCAACAGTCTCTTCTCAGAAGTTTCTCCGGCCCAATCAGAAATTTGAAAGCGGCTTAACTAAAGCCAGTTCGAATAAAACTTCAAATACTAACAAAAAGCCAGCCTGCAAACACACATGAGGACAGATTTATCACGTCGTCTGCATAGTGAATAAAGGTCCCCTAGATGTGTATGTCATCAATATAAGAACGTCACTGAAAGAAATACGGAGTAGTTCAGTTTGTACCGCATCTCAAAATTTTTGCTTAGAGTGTCGATAATGGACAAGATCAGTTGTTTAAACTTACAGAGATTTAATTCAGAGAAGAGGAGGCATCGATCAATTCTTTGCATTTTCATTTTACATATGTAGAATTTGTTCAAGATGAAGCGATTATTTTCCCTTGTTATCCCAACAAGAGAATTGCATCTTCGTTTCCCTACCAAATTCCTTCATCCAAAAATGGTTTCGAAATCTGTTGGGAGTATTGCCACAAACTAAGTCATTTTGTGGCACATGAATGTCGTCATTGGATAAAATAGCAGCAACAACATTATCTCAGTGCCTCAACTTTAATCAAATGTTATCAACAATGCTGAAAAACGCTTCAATCAATAAATGATACCTCCGACACCTATGCTTTATGTCTTTTATATGTTAGGATTAGGCCATGTTTCAATTTTTCCATCCATCACTAAATAAATATCCTTTGCTAATGAAGAAGGTAGATACTTTGTAATATAAAGGGCATCAAGACGAAAGTAATCATATTTAAGAACGCCACTCCGTAAAACACTAGGAAGCATGCCAATTCGAAAGCCACAGAAAGAGAGATTGTCTGCCTTGTGTTCAAACAAGTGCAACTACTTTGATGTATCCGTGAAGAGCTATGGTCATTGAAAGTCTATGCCTTTGGTCTCACCTCTGAATTTGTTAGCGATGGCTTTTATCCACGATTGGTCCTTGTCACTGTAGGCATAGCTTATGCTTGAAGCCACGACAACGAACCCTGCAACATCGTCTGTAACCTTGCCTGATGATTCTGAAGTTCTAAGCACTGGCTGTACCAAAATAGAGGCAGTCTTGTCGGGAAGAGCCTCCTTCAGCACGACATCTGTAACGATCCATGAACAACTAAGTACAAAAAAATGATGCTTTTAATGAGAATTCACTTTGCAGAATTGTGAAGAACACCCAAGTTTTACAAAACGGAAAATCATATTATTTGATTATATGTATCTTATATTTTATATCATTGAGATCATAGTAGTAGTTCCGTATACGGAGTAATGGATTTAGCAAAAAGTTCCTTGTAACAAGAATGATGCTATAGCAGAAATAACGGTGCATTGGACACAAGTCATGATTTACCTGTACTTTGAGGAAAGTAAAGTGTGTCCTTCACATCAGTCAATCCAAATTTCTTGATTTGACCCATAAACCAACCGAGAATTTCATCCTTCGACAAATTTTCAGGAAAATTCCAGTAGCCACGTATACATATCACGTCTTGCAGACATACAAGCTGCCAGTCAGACAACATAACGTCTATAAGAAATGGTCGCAGTTAGAAAGTGATTCTTTAGCGTGAGGGGAAGGAGGTTCCACAAATATTAGTTAGCACAATCCATGAATATGGAGGTGATATGGATTGAGGTCATACCACTGAGACAGATTTTGTATTACGGAGTAGAACATATGTTGTCCAAGCCAGGTCCTCTCTGAGCGTATCAGGAACATTTTGCGACATCAGAAAAACTTGTTGAGCATTTGCCGGTACAGTTGTTTGCTCCTCAATTGTTGACCCCTGCGGAGGATTTAAGAGTATCAGCTAACTACCCATCATATATGTTAATACGTCACATACTATGTAACCACAACAACGAGAAAACCATAAAAGTCAATAAGACTACTAGTAAATGACAAACGGGTATGACACTGGTTTATAGCTTGACTCGGTAAATTAAAAGAACGACTATCATATGTTCCAATGAATGAAAAGAAAGGGTTATTACATTAACATTAATACATCGGCAGAAAACCACAAAATTGACCGAGTACGTCATACAAATCACTTGGTACATTGACGACTACGGAAGGATTGAAATGTTGTTGAAAACTTAGTATTTGATTGAGCTTGGAGAGTATTGCAACAGCATACGTAACAGATAGCATTTGTATCGATAATTCACCCAACATTGACAGCTAAAAACATAACAAAAATGGCGAAGGCAGTACCTACCTTGAGAAATCTTCCAATATAGGGAAGTGTGACGGAGAAAGCTGCTAAGGAAAGACCCAAAGCTTCCGAAATCTACCCATATTCAACTTAAATTATTTCAGACAGTCAACGAAACTAACTAAACGACATAAGTTCAATCATATCGTAAGTCTTATTTAAGACGGTGGCACTACATAAACGAGCATTTTTATGCCTTGAACTACAGAATAGCGCATTTCTGTGCCTTAGGCAGCTTCATCATCTGTGTACGACCGTCTTAAACGAGAAGATGCATACAATATTGATAAGATTATTACTTACAAATTGAGCCAAGGTAACATGAGATGTTGAACCAACAAAATGATTCAAAAGA
>JAUEKU010091797.1:0-13086 GCA_032274805.1 Gypsophila paniculata
TGCTTGCGCTCCCTGCAATGAAAGTGAAAGCTCTATAAGAAACCAGGATTGGTGCTAAAGTTTTACACGGAGGCTGCAATTAGATATGAACCCAAGGCATCAGAAATGAATCACAGGGTAACATATAAAACTAGGCATACCACAGATTGATGTTCTCTGCCATCAGTAGATGGGCTAAATGAAGCATTGTAACCTGCAAAAAAACGGGTGGTAAATCCAGTTAAGGAAAAATCGTGTATAAACAACAAGGTAAAAGTGCAGCAACCATAGACTAGCACAAACATCAAGTTCGGCATAAGTACAGAAACAAATGGTAAGTATTAGAGAAAATATAGACCAATCCGAAAATACTCAAAACTAACTGGATTATTGGTATTATTGTTGAGATCAAATCAACTCAAGTCTCAATATAATGTTTCACAATCTAACAATACAACTATAAAGTAAGGTTCACTTACCGAATCAAAAGATGAAACTTTTCATTGTATTTAAGATGTATAAAAAACAACTGAAATTTTTAGATCAAAGTGAGGTAATCCATCAGATCATGGGAACTTAACAGTTACATTTTTTCTAGGTCCAATAATGAAGGTATCTTTCATCCGTCATTGCTTTAACTTTAAGTAATGAGCAACCAAAAGAGAGAATGACTTGTTAATTATTCCTCAATCTTTTCTTTAATTTGTGCCTAAGTACTATCAGATGAGCAAATAAAAGTGAATGGCTTTTGAGTAATTTCTCACTGTAGTTTCTGCCTACGTAGTATCAGATGCAAGTTAGAATCAAGAATCTCTAGAGAAACAGTCTCTTCATAGCCACGGAGGCATAGAATAATCTATATATCTTAACCAATCAAATGATACGAATAGCAGGCATTTTGGAATACAAAGTTCAGATTTCGAAGGAACTGGAGACATCTGCAGATGCTATACTTTTGAAGAGCTTAGTATTGAATAGATACGATCAGAAGCTGTACAAAAAGTTCACCGCTAATTCCCACAGCTACCTCGATGAAGCAGTTTTGTACATATGATGAATACACAGTCAGATGATTGAAACCCGAAAACACGTTCAAGCCATGTTGTCAAAGAACTAACAAATAACTGACCTCAAATTGCACAATAACGTGCACTTTTCACTCATTTGTAAAACAAACATCAGCTAAAAGAGACAACAGTGAAGGAGATTTGACCTTGTGGCTGACATACAGTCAAGCACAGTAGTATATCCAGAGTTCATAAGATTCAAGCACATTCTTATATCAACAAACAAAAACATAATTATTCAAATTAGAAGAAAAAGGACGATGCAACTAAAGTTGTTACGAAGAAACAAAATTGTGGTATCTAACCTGGGTAATAATAATTGTAATAATTAGCAGGTGGGTTATAAACATCTTGAGCTACAACCGACTCTTGGCTAATTTCACCATTGATGCTGGGGGCAGCACACTGAGCAGATGATGTCGAATTGGGATGAATTCCATTAGCAGGTGCAACCTAGAGAATGATGTCATAAAACGCTTTACATTTAAGAGTAAAAAGTGAAGGTGACTAGCTTCATCTATTCAACATACTACCACATAAACCAAGAAAGCATCGACATCAAACAAAAAATTGTTGCTTGGAGGTCACGAATACAAAACTCTAGTTTTGTTGGCAAGGTTAAGAACTAAGAGCGTAACCAATGAGAATCTTAAATGAGTGAAAGAAACAACACGAGAGGGATTTCGAAAAATGTATATAAACGAATGGAACGGAGCTAGTACAAAGTAATTGGCAAAGAACGAGAGACATAATTACATACCGTAGCTTGTTCTGCTGAATTGGAATGGACCATATTGGAATCAACCACTTCCGCTGAAATTCAGAGTCAAGAAAGAAATTAACACACGATTACACGAACATAAGGACTGAGAAGTGATATCAGAAGCATACTATCCACATGACACTCCTGAATTAGATCAGCCACTTCTTATCTTTTATAGTAAAAAGTTCATATATACACAATTGCACAACAGTTACATCATTCCTACAGAGTTATCATCTGGCACAGACTCATCGGTCCGAAAAAAGGGAGCACTTTGATAAGGTACCACAGCAAGAAAGTGATCTAGAGTCTATACTACATATTGTCGATAGCAGTGAAGCAAACAGCAATATTAACAGCCTAAAACTGTTTCAAAGGATACACTGAACAACAGGCTTTTCACAAACCATGCTTCCTCCAATGAACCCTAAAACAAAAACTTACCTTTTATTCAATTGAATAGACAGCCAACAATAAGTTTATACCGATTTCCCTTCTAACACACTAATTGGTCCAGGGATTGCTCGATGTTTAAAAGATGATTTTTTATCCCAATATGTGCAATTTAAGATTTGTGGAACGCTATTTACCTTCTTATTCAACTCCTTCAGGCTCTCCTCGAAACTACGAGTTCTTTTCAAGTTTACAAATTATATTAAGATGGTCAAAATTATACTCCTATTTTACGGGATTGTGATGTATGCGACAAGAATGTTGGAACAGAGATAATAGACATTCCCTTACACTATACTTCTACCATTCCACTCAATTGTATACGTTTTTTTTTTCTTTTTAGGCCACTCCACTCAGCCACGTTATGTTGACTTTTAATAGCGAAACGAACCAAACTAAACTTATCCAAACTAAACTAAGAACAAAATTGTAATCAAAAGACCCGAACTAAATTGAATTTATTTGAACTAAACTGAAATTAAGTTAAGTTGAAAAGAATATGCCCTCGATCATATACATATTCACTTATATCTAAATACGCCCGACTTTTTAGATTTAAAACCAAAAAGTTAAAAAGATACTCATATATGAGTAATTAAATAAATTAAATAAACTTAAAATACCATGACCCCGACCAAATCTGTACACGTATAAAATTAAATGAAACCGACTACTTTAAACCAAAAATATCACTTGAGCCCCAAAATAAATATCTAGGACAAGTGTACAACTAAAAAAAAGACCAAAAAAAAAAAAACAAGTTAGTGGAAAGCCAATAAGAGGGGGATTTATTCTCCATCACTTAAATAAAGAAAAATTCAAAGATTCTTTTATTTTCTGACAATGATAGGCTATCTAATAATAACAATTTATAATAATTGCAACATTTATTTATATAATATATGACAAAAAATAAATAAAAGTACACAATTTCTTAACCACCAAGGAATTTTGAACTTGACTACTTAGACACACTCATAATCACACATCACAACTCATAAAATGGGTCTAATTTTATGTACCAAAACACATCCACGTCATCAAGAATAATTCGACACGTAAGTGACCGACTTGACCGATAATAAATATAGGTATATTTAATAGGAATAGGAAGGAAGAGTGTAAAAGAAGAGTAAGCTTTATAAAAGACGTTCTATCACTAACAAAGTGAAAGACGAGTTTAGTGATGCATAAAATATGATCACTTTTAGACTTATCGTGACCATTATTAACTAACTAAAATGTGATTACTTTTATATATCTTAATAATGGTCACATTATAGTCAAATATGGTCACGATCAATGAAAATGTGGTCACGTTTTATGTATCAGAAACCCGTCTATCATATTAGACGGTCTTTTTTAAGACTCATCCGTAAAAGAAAATGATCTTATATAATTTCGTCTTGTATTAGACTTTATATGAAAGCTGAAGTCAACCAAACTAAAAAGAATTTTGTTTAAAAAAAAATCAAATTAATTGGATAAGAAAATGAAATCAAGTTAAAGGTATACCAAATCATTTATAATCGTTTATATGATTTTTGTACCTCGAATAATTACAATCGTAACCTCTTAAATCCACTTTTCTCTGGTAATTTTCGTAAATGTCTTTTGTGTTTTTCATCCTTTAAATTATGGATGAATTGTACTAATAGTTTTCGCAATAATTTATCGTGAGACAATTTCACAGAAAAGTTACCCTAATAATTAAACCAAATCATAACTCTCGAGATTCAACAAATTAAAAATACAAAAACAAACAAAAAAATTTAATAAGTCCTATAAAATAACGTCTTATAATAAAACAAAACCAAATTACTCACAACCTAAGGAAAATAAGTCACACGAAAGACCGTCTTAAAAGTCAAACCAAAATTAAATAAGATTCAAAAAAGAAAGACAACATAAAACAAACGTAAGTCGTGTGAAAGACCGTCTTATAAAAAAAAGAACTGACCTGAGAGAAGATAAATCGAGAAGGTGAGAAAAAGAGCAAATATGAAGAGTGAGTTGCTCCGCACGGAAGGGAGAAGGAAAAAAGAGAGAGAGAGAGAGAAAAGTTGGGAGGAATGGAAAGGAGGTATTTATATTGGGAAGAGGCGGTTTAATGAATTGAAAAAATTCAAGTGTTTTTGACTGTATAAAACCCTTGGGAGTTTCATCCAACGGTTGGGATTTGTTTTGGGGTTTTGTGTTGATTTGGTTTGGGCCGTTGGATGGGTGGATGGAGTTGTTGTGATTTGTTTGGATTTGTGGTTTTTTGTACCGACTATAGAGTAGTCAAGTTAAATTGAAATTGTAAATGGGCCTATTTTGATTGTATTTGACAAAAAATTAATAATTCCAAAGTAATTTTATATTTTAATCATATCTTCTTATAAACAATGTCTAATAAATAAATTGACTCACCGCAGCAGGCAATGTGACCGACACTTCAGAAGTTAAGAGTCACTACTCACTACTCAATAAATAATGCTAGGTAAAGGAGGAATGGTTATTAGAAGACAACAAGTCTCCCCTGAAACCTTTTTACGTGTGAGATATACTCTCTCTGTTCCAATCAATACGTTACTATTACTTTTTACACAAACATTAAGGAAAAGCAAATGATTGTCTAATATAACAATAAAATATGATTATTTGATCCACTTGCCTATCACTTTTTACATACAAAAACTTACTAAAAATAGAATTAGTAACATATTCACTGATACACCCAAAATGAAAATAATAACGTATACACCGGGACGAAGGGAGTACAATAATCAAGTAAAAAAAAGTGGATGATAATATTGTGTGAGATGTTTCACAGTAAGTTGTTTATTAGGAGATCTTCTCATAATAGGATTTGTGATTAGAAGAGCGTTGGGCAATAGGGACGGAGTTGGTAGAAAAATTTTTTGAAGTGTCGCTCACGTTACATATTATAGTGAGTTAATTTTATTTGGAGACTTTCCAAAAGAAGCCAAGGTTAAAAAGTGAAATAGTTTTGAGATTATTGAAAAGTAGGACTACTTTTAAAAGATGGCTTAAAGGTGAAATTGTTTCCATCAATTTTTCCAAAAAAAAAAAAAACTAGATGATTTTTAAATTGGTTTTTTAACGTGTATTTTATTGGGGGTGTGTAACTTTTATTGAGTTTTTGTAACTTTTAACCGAATGAATTTATACATTAAGTCTAAAACTAATCATATACCTGGTGTTCAAGAAGGGAAGAGTGGTGGAGTTTGAGCTCGTGACCTCCGGTCACATGACTCTGATACCATATTAGAGACTATCTCAACTAAAATCTTAAAGTGATGGTTACAGTTCCAATATCGATTTTATACACTCAAATACCAACAATCTTAGGAAAGTACTTTATAAAAAGGTGGCACAATTTCGTATTAACTGTGGAACGAGCTCTTATCTATTCACTTAATTAATCTCTTTAGTTATTGGTTAAATTACTTACGTTTTTTACTAAAATACATACACAATTTACATCGACATCGCCCCCCACCCGCAGCCCAGACGAATGCCGACCACACACACTAGCCGCCACCATTGCCATCTCCCCCAATTACATTAAATTGAAAATACAAATTAAACTAACAAATCAACACACCACGATTCCTTGCCACCATTCCTTGACTGGCAACACCCTCTCCCATGACCACAAACCATCTACCCCATCCAGATCTACTCGTCCACCCTTTTCACGATATCCAAAGCACACTTTAAACAATTAATTAGGTCAGGTTCTTTTGGATTTAATTTCAGGTCCATTCAGTTCAATTCAGTTCAAATAAGTTTCATTAACATAATTTTTTCACAAATTTACATTGAAATAAGTTTCATTAATTTGAGTTCAAATCAATTCAGTTCAACAAAATTAAGTTTAAAAGAACAACGCCTTATTTAACTCATCATTATATTATCCATTTTATCCTTCATTTTCTAGTTTTTCTTAAAACACATGAATAATTATTAGATCATTAATTTGGATGGGAGCGAAGAACATTTTGACAAGTCATATGAATTGTTCTCAAAAATTAAGCATCCTATTTTTACATCGCATCTCCAAGTGTTCCGAGAAATTACGATTAGAATCGACATCGGTTGACTATCAAACCTAATTGGAGACAACAATATTGGACGAAGGAAATATACATTAGCAAAACCTATTTCTCGACACGAATTACATCACAAGATGCTTACCGTTTCCTGTCCTAAATCTAATTGCAATCTCAAGTAATTTCAAATTCAAATATTATAAGTTGAGATTCATAAAAGTAATCAATCTCATGCCAGAAGTACAGCTGAACAAGGAATTATTCAAGAATTTACTTCAGGGAGGCGGCGGATTTACAGGAAGGACTGATGAATGAAGCTACAGCTTCATGAATTCCAGTTTTCCGTTCACAGGATTTTCGGCACTGCAGCAGTGAGTTGGCGCCATTCCACACGCTTTGTTCATTGTTTGGAAATAGGGTAGAACATAGTCCTGAGAGCATAGGGTTTTCAAGATCACGGAATGTCTCTAATAAGCGTAACCTTTGACGTTTCTTCTCTATCTCCATTAGCTGTAATGATACCTTTATGCAAAAAAAAAAAAAAAAAAAAAAAAAAAAAAAAAATTTTAGTAAGAATTTTAAATTAAAAAGGTTTTAAAAAAAAAAAAAAAAAAAAAAAAAAAAAAAAAAAAAAAAAACTTTTAGTACGAATGTTACATTAAACAGGTTTTCAGGTTAGGATAGATATTAATGTATTTCTGTGGTTAAATCAGGTCCA
Source organism: Gypsophila paniculata (assembly GCA_032274805.1). NCBI lineage: Eukaryota > Viridiplantae > Streptophyta > Magnoliopsida > Caryophyllales > Caryophyllaceae > Gypsophila > Gypsophila paniculata. The sequence continues at coordinate 7,039 of JAUEKU010091797.1, forward strand.
ACTCAGTTCTGGCATCATTCTTTTCGAATCTTAATAGGGTTTGTGCTACAGAGGTTTGGTGTAGGTCAGTCCAATGTCAGGCTGGTCAAATTAGAAAGTTAGAAAGATAGCGTTCCAGTGATTTTAAAGATTCGTAAAAGTTGCATTTGCTAACATTCTATTTTATACTAACATCGTGAACTTCTGAACATTTTGGATTTAATCGAAAATAAAACTGGATCGACAAAGTCCTACAGAGTATTAGTTTTGGTTTAGAGTTTAGACTTTTTAGATTAGAAGTGGTTATCTTTAGTGTTTGGCCTAATCAGGTTAAAAACAGGACATTAGGTCAAGTTTCAGTTCCAGATTGGTTTCAAAGGTCTACTCAAAAGTGCTGTTCGAGGTCTCAAATTTTATTAACTATGATTACGTCCATCAGCCATGCAACCAGTTTTGGAGATACCTATTAAGCATGCACTCCATGTCACCAATTTGGCCACTCTTGAACTCCGATCATTAACGAGATAAATCAGCAGAGGCATGAAAGGTCATTCATATAAATTAACCCTTACCTCATGTCGCTGTTTCAGATATCCAGCAGCAGGATCTTCTGAACGAACCAATGACTGATTCTGCGCATCAATCATCATTCTATTACCTGTACCATCATGAGTATATAGCTCACTGTCACCATTACCATTTCGTAGCGACTTCTCTGGAATGTCTCTGAATCTATCATGAAACTCAACTCTGCCATTGCCTGCCTTAAGCTGATTATCGTACTGAGATGGAATGCCCTCAAGCTTAGTCTCTCCATCTTCCATTTCTGCATCTGCATCTCCATCAGGGGAGGTTTCCATGTACGATGAAGTATCCTCACCAGGACTTTCTGCCTGTGAATTCTCCTTCCAGAAACATAATGAGACGAGGCAAAAAGACAAAGGGAAATAGCTCAAAAACAGTATAGAGAAATAGGTAATTAGGAAAATGAAACAATATGCTTTGAAGCAATGACAACACATATGATTAGTCAAAAGTTGCATTTGCTACTAAATATTGCATCTTTTATACAGCCAATATATAAATAAGCATCAGAACTGTCGGAAATTTAAAAGAGTCAAAAGGAAGAGAAATGTTATTTTAACATCATCAAATTGATTGGACTAATTTAAGAGGAGAGATGTAGAAGTGGTGGTTTTTCCACCATAATAGAGTAGGCCACCACCAACGACATAGTCTTCATCCACAGTAAGGAAAAACATAACATTGACATATATAATTCCGTACCTCTCGCTTGTATTCTTCAGTCAAACTAGGTTGCAGAAGAACCCTTGTTTGAGGTGAAGGAACTATAATTCCAGCTGCGCGTGCTTCCTCTGCTTCACGTGCCTCACGCTCTCGGCGACGGCGTCTCATGATACATATAGCACACATACAGTCATCTTTGTGAAGCTTATACCTGCATGTTCCAGTAACAATAAAATTATCAGGATGCATCTAAATAAGATTGCAGCAACACAAAATATCCAAATTAAAACATTTCACAAAGCAGGAGATCCAACATCACATCTAATGCTCTAGTCACTCAGTGAATGGCTCACTTCAGATAAGTCTTCTTATCGAGATCACTGAATTACATAAAAACGTGTATATCATACGGAGTAATAAAGAACATATCGAAGTGTATTTTCACATGGCATAATCTTTGCTCCGTTTACTACCATGCAACATAAGTATAACTACTTGCACAAGATATAATTAATCATCTGACATTACATGCCAATTAAATTGAAAACATTATATTCGGGTTGTAAAATTTCAAATTACAAGGAATTAATTGAAAAAAAATTACCCTTTCCCTTTCTTGAACTTCTTGCCAAAACCCGAAGTTGTTGGCTCATCTACAGCAATGACTTCACCATCTAGACAAGAAAATCATAAAAAAATATCATCACTTCATATCTATAGTAAGAAGCAATCAAGCAAAGAAAACATTGCCAAGCACATCAACAACATTGCCAAGCTAAATACTGATTATTATTGGGTAAAAGAAAACCTAGGTTCAAGAAGATCTTAATATGCAATTTTGTGCAACAGCAGTACCTTTTTTACGTTTTTAAAGAGATCTAGCCTAGTAATATGTAACTAAGTGAAGGCAATAGAAGGGAAAAACAAAGGTACATTAAAAGAACTAAGAAAATATATAGTAATGTCTAAAGTGTGCGTAAGCGGACTCAGACACCCCCAAGTGTTGAGATTGGCACCTCGTGCCAAAGGCGTGCCTTTTCAAACTAAGAACTTTCATACAAAATAAGCAAACGGTGCACTACCAGTAGAACCATTCATCCCCACCCCCTCATACTAGACAAACCATAATATGTTGTTAAATGTCAGAGGCTTGAGAATAAACTTACCACGGAAACTGTATAGCCTTTATTTAGGTCAAGGGACAAACACAATTAGAAGTTCAATATCACTTCTTCAAATATACCAAGCGTCCCATAACAAAGTAGGATAGACGTGTACAGCCCAGCTGCCACCCAATATCAGAAAAAAGCAAACAAGGGCACAGAACATATGCATACCATTCGTCTTCTTCGTCTGTTCAGTGTACAGCCCAGCTGCCACCCAATATTTCATGAAGTTCTTTTTTACCCGCTTCATAAGGTCGACAATGTAGTCACCCTTATTGTTATACTTGAAGCAGTTATCCCATATGTACTGTGCATCCTTGTACACATCCTCAGAATCCATGTACTTGGTTCCACTTTCAAGATTGTTGCGGATGGTCCCAAAGTCCATAGGGGTATCAATGACATCAAAATAATCCTGGTAAAAATCATAACAAAAACAAGATGATTAGGCTACATAGCGTCAATTAAGTGGCAAGAATATGATTTGCCCAAAGTCCAAAGTCTTATTCCAACAGTTACGACACAATCACCACATTTCTCAATTTTAATAAAGGTTTGCAAGATGACATACAAGGAACTTAGATCGAGTGACAAAGGCTTAGGTTACAAAGTACGATATTAAAAATCTTAAAGATGGTAGATTTCTCGAGGAACAGTACTTCTCTTTGCAAAGTCGTCAATCTGTGGACTGATAAGTTTGAACATAAATATTCCAGTCACTCGACATGACCACTGCTAAAAATTTTCCCTTTTAGCATAGCTTCTAAACACACAAGCACAAAGGACGTAACATCGTTCCTGATTCCCCCAAGTCCATCCATTCATGACATGAGAATCTCTACAACCCCTGATAATCCCATTCATATAGAACACAAGTCTAATGCAGTAATATGTTTCTGTAAACTATTCAGAAACATAGTGGAAAACACAGAGAGATAGAGCATTAAACTTACTGGTATTCCTAACTCAACAGGGTTCACAGGCACATTAAAAGGTGCTGCAGCATCCATCTTCATCACCTTCTTAATCACCTATTAGCATTAGAATCAACATCGAAGCATATTAGTGAACAAACTAATCGAAAGAACTCCATTATACAGAAAATTCAAAAGACCTTTCATTCCACACCTCAAGAGAAGCCTCCAACTCTTGCTTTTTAAACGACTTGGGTTTTTCTTCCTTGGCTACCACCCGCTGCTCTTTATTTACATCAGGTAACACCTTACTCTCACCAATCTTATTAGCATTCCCACTGGCAGGGCTCAAACTCGAACTCTTAGACGGTACAATTTTCTCCTTAGCATTCCCAACCGGAGGGATCAAACTCGAGTTCTTTGACGATACAATGTTCTCCTTGGCATTTTCACCAGAAGGGTTTAGATTCAAAACGTTTGATGACACAATCTTCTCCTTAGCATTTCCACCTTGAGGGCTCAAACCCGAGCTCTTTGGCGACACAATCTTCTCCTCGGTATCTTCACCAGAAGGGTTCAAATTCGAACCATTTGGTGACACAATCTTCTCCTTAGCATTTCCACCAGGAGGGCTCAAACTCGAGCTCTTTGGCGACACAATCTTCTCCTTGGCATTTCCTACAGAAGGGTTCAAATTCGAACTGTTTGATGACACAATCTTCTCCTTAGCATTCTCACCAAGAGGGCTCAAACTCGAGTTCTTCGACAACACAATCTTCTCCTTGGCAATCTCACCGGCAGGGCTCAAACACGAGCTCTTCGACAACACAATCTTCTCCCTGGCATTTCCACCAGCAGGGTTCAAACTTGAATTGTTTGATGACACAATATTCTCGTTAGCATTCCCAACATGAGGGCTCAAACTCGAACTTTTCAACGACACAATTTTCTCATTGGCAACCCCACCAGGAGGGCTCAAGCTTGAAGTTTTTGATGATACAATCTTAATCCCCAACCCTCCAGATTTCTTACTCTCATTTCCACTCACCTCCACCAACTTCTCACTACCACCACTTCCTCCACCGTCTTCCTTCTTTGACGACACAATCCTACCCCACGTAGCACCAGAGTTCTTACTCTCAACCAATGCCGCATGTCCACCCTCCTCCACAGCCTTCTCACCGCCACTACCACCTCCACCCCCGTCTTCCCTCTTTGACGACACAATCTTAATACCCATCCCACCAGATTTCTTAATCTCAACCACTGCTGCATTTCCACCCTCCTCTGCTGCCTTCTCGCTACCACTACCACCTCCTTCACTGTCATCTTTCTGTGAAGACACTATCTTGATCCCCATCCTTTCAGACTTCTTGCTCTCAGCTGATCCCGAATTTCCACTCTCTTCCACCACCTTCTCACCACCACTACTACCTCCTCCAACGTCTTCCTTCTTTGACGACACAATCTTAATCCCCATCCCACCAGACTTCTTACTCTCAACCAATCCCGCATTTTCACTCTCCTTCACCACCTTCTCAACACCATTACCTCCTCCACCGTCTTCCTTATTTGAAGACACAATCTTAATCCCCATCCCTCCAGACTTTTTACTCTCATTTCCACTCTCTCCCACTACCTTCTCACCACCACTACCGCCTTCTTCACCGTCTTCCTTCTTTGAAGACACAATCTTAATCCCCATCCCTCCAGACTTTTTACTCTCATTTCCACTCTCTTCCACTACCTTCTCACCAACACTACCACCTTCTCCACCGTCTTCCTTCTTTGAAGATACAATCTTAATCCCTGCCCCTCCAGACATCTTACTCTCATTACTACTCTCCTCCACCACCTTCTCACTACCAGTACCACTACCACCTCCTGCAACGTCTTCTTTCTTGGACGACACAATCTTTATCCCCACCCCTCCAGACTTCTTACTCTCATCCAATCCCGAATTTCCACTCTCCTCCACCAGCTTCTCACCACCACCACCGTCTTCCTTCTTCTCTCCCACCATACTGTTATCAGCTCCACTCCCAACACCATCCCCAACCTTAGCAGCCGCAGCTGCCACCAAAGGCGGCTGCGACTGCGACTGTGACTGCGGCTGTTCAGACACTGTCGGTTTTGCCCCAGTCTTCAACTTAACCCTAACTCTCCCATAAACAGCCATAGGTGGCGGCCTCTGGAAAACTCCATCCGGCCTTATACTCACCAATCTCTCCGGCTCCCTTGGCGGAGGCGGCTTCGACTCAACCACCACCGCCGGTGCCTCCACCATAGGGCTGTCATCACCATCACCATCACGACTATTATCATTCAAAGTTTCATCATTTTCATCTTCCGAAGGAGAACTATCACCCTCATTCTCATTCTCATCCTCATTATTATCATTAATTGGAGTTTTTGCAACCAATTCAGCTGAATTAATACCTTCAATCGCTACCTTCTTCGATTTCTTCTTCTTATTACTATGCCCTCGCTTTCGCTTCATCTTCTATTCATCATCAATCAATACAATTCAAACAACATTAAAAATCAAACTCATAAGTCTCGTAAAAGACCATCTTATACTCTTTATATCAATTAGAAAGTCCAACAATCAACAAAAACATATTAAACACTCTCTCCGTCTTTGTTTACCTTTCTATTTAGAAAATTAACAATAAAATCTTTAACTTGAACAAATTATATTCATAAGTCTCATGAAAGACCGTCTTTTACTCTTTATAGTT
>JAUEKU010091908.1:0-13085 GCA_032274805.1 Gypsophila paniculata
GGACGGGCGGAGCTCGCTTGAAGAGTCTATACAACGGACGATTAGCTGTACAAACTCTTCCATGCCTTCAACGGTGAATCTGTTTCCCAATCTTTGATCGACCATTGTCGATATAGAGCTGAAGTCATGATAATTTTGTACCTAATTAAGTGTGTAGAAGATTGCTTAAGCCATGTCAATACATAGTTGTAGTAGTAGTTAAACCATAGTCTAAGCCTAAGATAATTCGGCTGAAAATAGAGATAACGGCTACGTTACATCGACACTAACAAACCATGGAATATGAAATCTGACGATTTTCAAACTTTAAGTATCTTAATTTTCACTTGAAAACTTTAGGTGTTTCTTACTTTCATTTAAGAAAATTGCACTCCATTAAAGATGTGGCACTGTACCCGTATCCTTAATTTTACGACACAGTTCACGTGCCTCAAAATTTTAGTCATGCCAAATCCGACACTTAGTTTTGTACATGTGTCCAGCACCACCCGAATCTAAGCGACATAGGATAACTGCGAAACACTACACTCCCAGTTTGCTAACAAATTCTCAGTGAGACTGTCTACATTCTCACATGGCGGAGCTATAAACAAAGTAAACAAAAAATTAGCAGGCATTAGACTTGAAATTTTCTATATTTTCCTAAGAAATTAACAATTTTTGAACTCATCAAGGCTGTCACCCAACTCGGTCCTTTCTCTCCGCCACTGAATTCTCTCATATAAGTATCAAAAACTTTTCACCCCCATACTCGTACCCCACGTCACCTAAAGACACAATGTCTTAACACATGAGAAAGTTGCTGTTTTGGGTGGTCACTTGAGAGAAATTGACAGCACAATGAAGTCGTCTTTTAGCAATTGACATGACATTTCAGTCTTCAGCAAGGCCATAGAATTAAAGTTAGAGGAGAAAACAACACTAGGAAGTACGGGCCGGACATAGAGATTCTTACCCATTCGACCAAATTTTGGCCGGATTCCGGAGAATAAGATTGTGTGGCTTCCTGACCACATACCAACTCAAGCAGAAAAACCCCAAAACTGTACACATCACTTCTTTCGGAAAACTGTCTGAATTCCTTCACCCTACAAAAGTAAAGTACAGTACTGTTTAGGAGAGTGTTCTCATTATATTGGAATATGGTAAATAGTAAAAGTCGGAAATGTACTCTGGGGCTAGAAAAATCGCATCAGCATCTGCTTGAGAAGACGGGCCTGCTACATCAGTTTTTCCAAGAAAATTACGAATCCCTGCATCTGCAACCTTTGCAATGAAATTTTCATCAACAAGCACGTTGGATGTTTTGAAGTCCTTGTGTAACAAGCGGGGACTAATGGAGTGAAGATGAGCCAAACCTGCGAGGTATCGAGGGCAAACAATGGTCATTAAAGTACAAATCCGTTGTAAATACTTGGGAAATAACAAACACCAGATAATCTTTACAGAAGTGTCTTAATACTCCCTCAATTCAGTTTTAACACCTCCATTCGACCAAATTTAAGGAATTATGGTAAAGTACCAACATCGGCTTTCAACTTAGAAAAAGTTTAGTTGTTTCGAGCAAGGATGTAATGATAAGTTGAATTGGTTCACTAAGGAAAACGATCAGCTACAGAAATGGGTCTAATAAAAATAAAACGGCGGGAGTGTTTTGCTTCTCTTTACTCTTGTTTTCTTTGCTTTATTTTATTTTTCGGTTTGTTTTCCTGTCTTAGTTTTGGTTTGCAGGGGCACAAGGGAAGAAAAAACTAATACCAGGAAAGCAACAAGTGCTCACAGATTCGGTATAGGATCACCTTTAGCTGCACCTAATGCTATCGAAAGTCGATGCTTGAATTCAAGCTTCTCTCGTGAGCTAGAACTAGGGCCTGCGAAATCCCTCAACAAGTAAGCCATCATTGAAGTTAAAGAGCAACATATATACGGAGTATATAAGTAAGAAAAAAAAAATTGAACAGAGCAGTCAAAATTACCGAATAAATGAATTGAAACACTTCCATTGGGTATGTACTCGTAAACAAGAATTTGCTGGTTATTTTCTTGGCAGTAACCCAGAAGTACCACAATGTTGCGATGCTGAATTGATGATAGATACCGTACCTGATTGACAGATGATACTTGAGTAAACCAAAGCAGGACCGAATGACACCAAAAAATGTCAATGAATAGACCCTGCTAGCAAGAAGTAGAAGATGCACAGGCATAGCTCATTAATAATACCGTTAAGTCAAAGAAATCATAACCCTATTCTTTGTTTTACATCGTCCAGAAGTTTTCAGTATTCTTTGTTTTCACTTCCAGCTTAGCCAAAGACTTGCTAGTCCGTGGTCCTAAAATATGACGGAATAAAACAAAATGACTCACTAAACTATGTCACGCTTCTTTCGAGTGCGAAACAGCAACATTTCTTGCAATACACCAGACAATTTTCACTTTTAGTCATCCACAAATGGACTTTCTGCGCAACTAGCGCATGGGTAAGGTTGCGGTTATCAGACTTCCCCTACTGTTCCATCAGCGAGTTTCTTTGAGATACTCGGGTAATGTTGTTGTATCCAATATCTCCAGTTTGTTTTCTTGCCAAGTGATAGGGAGACGATATATTTTCGAAAAGTTTATAATAGAAAATTCGTCTCAGTACAGTGTAATGCTTATTAGATACTTACTTCACTCCCACATAACCCACATGGTAGCCATTTCAGATAGATATCTACGTAAATGTAATGTCAACTGCCAAGTGAAATGAGTCGTTTTATTATTACCAGCCCCATTGTACACTGGTCATACAATCGCTTCGAGACTATCCAGAAGATGCGCTGAAGAACACAAACTGCTATGTCTGAAAGTATGAAATACATAGGATCAACTATCTAGATATACTACGAAGCGCTCAGAAAGATCAAGTTCCTTTAAAGCATCTTACTCCCGGCGGTCTTAAAGAAGTGAAACGACTTCCACCATTACATAATGCCAGATCAATCTATCATAATATACTTGACATAAGCCTCAAATTTCTTGCTACTAAGTTAATTACGCATTTTTCCACCATATGGCTTCTGCTCGTCAAATCAAACATAAAAGAAGCAGATGATATGTCTAGAAGGCAGAATGGAATGCGTGAATGATGTATAATTGTCGATATCAATTGTTTCTAGACCACGAAATGATCATTACCTCATCCACAAACTCCTGACTTGGTGCAGCAGACCGCTTCTTAACGGCTACTATCATACCATCTTTCAGCAATCCCTTGTAAACCACTCCAAACTTTCCTTCTCCAATCAAACTTTGATCACTAAAATTTCTCGTTGCGCCAGCCAAGTCTTCCCAGCTAAAACGCTTTGCTTCTCGAAAGGACAACTCTACACCAGATGACTTTCCTACTAATGATAACGAGATAAACATTAAATGAGCTTAAAAGAGAAGAGAAAAATAAAGTACTTAGCCAACGTTTACATAAGATGTTACGCGTAAGGAGAGGGGAGGGAAAGGAAAGGGGGAGCAAAGCAATGGTATTTCCCTTCCAAAATTTTCTATGCTTGCAGAAAGAAAAACGGATCCCTCCCTCTATCCAAACACGATTTAAGGTCGGTACACAAGCATTGAATTTAACCCACCTTGGTAAGAACGCTCGGATGACCCAGTTTCCGAAGTTCTTGAAACACTTCTACCATGAAACATACAAAACCACATAAGAATCACAACTATTACCACCAATGCCGCGGCTCCTGTAGCACCTCCTATGATAGCTGCAAGATACGTCGACATTTGGCACTCGTAACTCTAAAGGCTATACAGCACTAGTTTCCTTCATCATGCCTGAAATGCACCCACAAAATTGCAAACAAAAATCAACAACTTCATAACTAAAGTCAACTAGTAAATTCCTCTTAACAAAATACAATGATAAGAGTTAATTGCATCATCTACTAATTAATCGATCATATATGGACGTAACAACGACCCTAAGAGCCCTAACGTTATGTAGTTACATATTTTTACTGTCGTCGACAAAAAAATTGATCATGTATGAGGATGTTTACCCACATTGGTCTCAATTTTTACAACTAAAAACAAAAACTTCAGTCAATGCATGCAACATAAATTCTTAAACTTAATGAAAAACAACTCAAATCAAAACCTAGTAAAAATTGGTGAAAAATGAGATAATAATTACATTACAATGAATAAATTCAAGTAAAACAAACAAAAACATATCATCAAACATGGAATATCAAACAATCACAAAGTCTTAAAACAGACGGTCTTTCACAATGAATTGTAAGGACCAATTTCTCGTTCTTTCTAACTAGCTATCTAATACAGTAATATGCATCATTTATTGCCGGTCTTACATTTTGAAAAGAACAAAAAAAGACGGTGTTTCACAACACGTACTCTTAATCAATGCTCCTAAAATCGAAAGAACAACATTTAAAAACAAAATAACCAAAATAATGCAAATTTGATATGAAAAACACTAACCAATAAACTTCATGAATCAAAATTACAATGATCTTCAAAAATCATCAAATTTAACAACTGGGTCTTCTCATTAACAAATGAATATGCTTAAAAAAAATGCCCTTTTATTATATAAATATAAATTTAAAAAATTTTAAAATTAAAATAAAACTATAAACGAATATAATATTATTAAGTCAAAATTTAATAGAGACTTAACTATGATCAAACCCAACATACAATTGAAGTGAACAAATGTTTTTTTAAAATAAATAAATAAATAAATGTTAGCTAATCAAACCACTTCACCAAAGTTTATATACCCTCAAAAAAAAAAACAAATTTTCGAGTGAGACGATTTCACAATTAAGTTATCGTGAGACCTTCACATAAGAAGATAAATAATTATATAGCTAATTAATTTTTTTTTTTTTTCAAAAGTAGTAGGTGGTGTGACTTGTGAGACGGTCTCACAAACTTCCTTCAATAAGAAATCAATTTTTATGAATTGTTTTTCAAAGTAAACTAGAAATAATCTAAAATTTCAATTCATTTATAAAATCGTTTCACGCTAAAATAGTATGAAAATCAAGTGCAAAAAAGAAAATTGAAATTAGTAGAACTAACTTACTCTTTTATAATTTATCATCAGAACGTCTCGTGTAAGAATTTGCAAAAAAAAAAAAAATGGAAGTTTTATACAAAAAAATTGTGACAGAAAGAGACAATATGCCGACACACTCACAAAAAACAGCAAATTTTACAACTGCTATGAATTTTTTTAATCAAAAAAAAAAAATAATGGTATTTTTGTGCAACAATTATTATTATTATTATTATTATTATTATTATTTGTACAAGTGTAATTATTGTGGTTAATTATTAGTGAATCTTTTTAAATTGGTAAGATATGTTTGAAAAGATTTTTTTTTTTTATGTATTATTAAAAAAGTCCACCAAAACCCGAATTAATAACTGTCCATTTTTTGTCAATGTTAAAAAGAGGATTTTTTTTTTTACCCAAAATATCACTAAAACACTAATAAAATTACTCATCCGTTCCAATCAATACGTTACTATTACTTTTCACATAAATATTAATAAAATGCAAGGGGTCGTCTAATACAACAATAAAATAATTTTATTTAATCAACTCACAAATTACTTTTTACATACAAAAATTTACTAAAAATGAAAATAGTAATGTATTCACTGGTACGAAGGGAGTATTATTTTTATTTTTTCACAATTTATTGAGTGAGACGATCTCATAATAAAGTTATTCTGAAACTTTTTATTAGTTACATGAATAGTTTTTTCTTCAAAAAAGGCGGTAAAATTCTCATAATATAAGACAATTTCACAAAAGTATTCGTATTATTATTTTTTTCATGTACGGAGTACAATGGAAGAAAGAAAAAAAATTAAATTGCACAAGTGTGAATTGATGGAAAACATAGAAAAAAGAGATATAAAATTGGAGAGTTTCCTTTTATGTAAAAATATACTCCGTAAGAGCAAGTTTTGATAAGACGATGTTATGATTATGTTCGTTTTAAATGATTGTATATACGAGTATTTGATTAAAATAATTATTATAAGAAAATGGAAACATATTCAGGTGAATGGAAATGATGAAATTTACTTCGTACTTCCTTCGTTTCATATGATTTTATAGTTTTCATTTAAGTTGTTTCAATTGATTTTGTACATGTTGTTTGTGACACAAGAATTTGTAAATAAATCAAAATACACTTACTTTATTCTCCTAAACAACCCCTCCTACTTAAAAGTAAAAGTTAAAATAGTAATTTCACGATAAAAAATATACATACCCTGATTTCTCTCTCATTTCGATTTTAATATTTGTGAAAAAATAAATATATAAGCCATAACAATTTAGGATTAGTTCTCCCTTTTTCTCTCTTTTCCTCCTTTTGTCCTATTTTGATTCAAAGTATTTTTATCAAATAACAACGTGATAAAAATTGTTACCAACATCAGCAATATAAAAAGAGAAGGGATCATTTGTCCTATTTTGGTGTCCAATTATCTTCTCCTTATGATATAAATTTATTATCATAAAAGTGATGATGTGTGTAAGTGTGTCATAAGATTATAGGAAACAAGATGATACATAAAAATGAAATAAGTAATATATTTTCGCGATAAAGTGGATACAAAAAGTATACGATAATTACTACCCCGTATGCAAAAAGCCAAGAAGTACACTAGGTCCTCTTTGTTTAACTTAATTATAGTTCAATTTAGTTCAATTCAATTCAATAATTCTAAGTTCCAACGCAATTTCGTTATTGCTAGATTAGATATGCTCAATTCAATTCAGCTTAACTTCAATGAATCACAAAAATAAGGCCAAAAAACGTCCTGGAAATTATGTATAAAAGGAGTTAGTGTTACGAAAATGATCTTTCATTGACAAAATGACCGACGGGTTCCTTAACGCATAAAATGCGACTACATTTAGGCCGATAATGACTATTATTTTATTGATATAGTGTGACCACTTTTATATTCTCAAAAAAATTGTCACATTATACTTAGGCCCTGTTTTTGGACTTAATTTAAGATCCATTGAGTTCAGCTCAGATAAGTTTCATTAAGATACTTCCTTTACAAATTTACACTGAAACAAGTATTAATTTCAGTTCAGTTTAGTTCAACAAAATTAAGTTCAATTCAAAAGAACAAAACCTTATTAATGGTTACAAAAAAACATAAATGTGGTCTTATTTTATACGTAAAAAGAATTATGTTTTATATTGTTATTGTAAAACCGTATTTTGTAAGATTAACTCACAATGATGGTGTGAAAAGCAGGAAGGAGAAGAGTAGAATGTCGGGTAGCAAAAGAACGCAAGTTGGTGGAGGAAGGGGTTTAATTAGCTGCGGTCAAATGTCCAGGGCATCTTGGGTTGTAACTTGTAAGCTACTCATCTTATTGCCCCCCTTCTCTCATTATTTGTCCCTATCATTGTACCCTTCTTGTTTTCTTTATTGCCACTACCTCAATCTGAGAGAAGATTCTCTCCAGTTTCACCAAAGTACTGGAAGATCCAGTACCTATCAAAGGTGAGTAATGCTTCCTCCATAAAATTAAGGGTCCAAAAAAATCCCTTCAATAATATAAATTTTTTTAAAGAAAAAATGTCCATAATTTTCAGCCATTGAATTTGGAATTAGGCAATTTGGGTCCTTGATTTGATAACAACTGGACCATCCAGTACCAAAAATGGTACTGGAGAGGATCCTAACACCCTCGATCTATGATGTCATTACATCCATATTCCGATTTTGTCGAGAAATCAACTCAATCGAAAAATTGAATTGGATGAAATCTTTATGATTGGTTTTGTTGTCGAATTCTCTACTATGAATGTCATTTGGGTTTGAAGTGTAGAAATTACAGGTGTACTTCACTAAGCCTGGTGCTAAATATTCAAGTTTAGAAGAGAGGGGCGGGTAAGATTTGTATCCGTATCTGTTTGGTCGTGTTGGCTGTGATATCGTGTCAAGAAAACATTTCAAGAAAATAGCTGAAGTTGGATTGAAGTCTCATGATCTGCTAACAGATTTTAAGGTGTTAAAAATGTTTCGAAAACTCTATTAGGGTCGGGGTTACATAGTTTAACATATTTAAAGTTTAAGAACTTCATCTGTTTCAATGATTAGTTTTGCTTTATATTCTTCGAGCGAATATAAATTTTTTCCATGTATCATTTTATTGTTTTATACAAAGAAAATCACCTATAATTTATCTTCTTAGAATATAAAAATAAACAAATAATTGAGATGAACGAAATATTTTACGATTTTCTTTATTTATGGAATAGTAGTATTCATTACATTTGATTTGGAAATAAGTCTTAAGAAAAATAAATAAAAGGAAAATAACAAAATACATATAAGTAGGATCTTTACTCCAAAATCCAAAAGATAAAATAAGATCACTAACCTGAATATAATGTAATTATTTACCCCATTTCAATCACTTGTTTAACTATTTTTTGACACAAAGTAAAAAAAAAAAAAGTGAACATTATGTTTATTGTTATTGGATGATAAGTGGATAATAATGAATGTGGAAGATCAAATTACACATTAGACACATTCTTAATATAGAAAGATAAACAAACGAATGATACACCAAAAAATAGATGAATAAGTAAACAAATAAAGGGAGTATGGAGGGAACAAATAAACAAATAAACGATGATTCTGTTGATGTTCCTCTTCATGATGATGCTTCTGTTGATTTTGCTGTTCCTGCGACTGTTGTTGATGTTGTTGTTGACGATGTACCACTTGCTGATCGTGTACATCCTAAGGTCCTTGATGATGGTTTGCATGCTTTAGAAGGCTTAGGCATTAACTTTCGTGATACGCGCTTTGATGATGGATCGTTGCTTACCATGCTGGGTGAGTGTACGTTGCTGGATCCGCCCGTACCTGATGTTGATGTTGGAGTTTCTGCTACTCCTAATCGTTGTCGTGCGCGCTGGCGCGACTGTTGAGTGTTTGTTGTTCACTACTCCCTTGCTCTCCGGTAGGTGTGGGGGAGGCTACGTCTGCTAATACCGGTACTATCCTTTTCCTTTTCTATTTTTCCGCATTTTTCTTTTTAGGTAGTTTTGTATTCCCCTGTTGCTTGGTTTGGTGATATTGTGCTGTAGCGTCACATTAAGGACACTGTGACATTTAGGTGTGGGAGAGATCGTTTTGCGCTGTTATAGGTGTTCTGTTTTGAGCTTCGATTTGCTGTTTTACCTTGCCTTTTTTATATTGAGACTTATGCGATTATGATGATTTTGCTCTCTGTTGTCGCTATTTTCCTGATTTTGCGAGTATATTGGTTAGTTTGGAGTTGTTATCCTAATAGTCGCTGCTTTGACCTTTTATCATTCGAATAGACTTGACTGTGATCGGATTCGCTACTTATATTCGTGAGTTTTAGATCCTCCTAGGCCAGTGTCATTCATAACTGGTCTCATGCATAGGTTGTGAGTAGTTCTCCTTGTGTCTTGCGTTTCATTAACTTGTACATTTGTGACGTCGATCTCTAATGCTCAGTGGTGTCGGGTTGGTGGAGGCGGTACATGAAGAAAGTCATCCGTTTTTGATATTTGAGTTCAACATTGCTAAATGGTCTATGTTTCCTACCTTGTAGATGTTAGGTTCGCTTCTTTTGTCGCCCGTCTTAGCCTTTGGTTGCCTCTTTTTCATAGCCTTATTTTTTACCACCAGTTCCAAATTCTTCCTACCCTTGGCAGGTCACTCGCATGAGTATGGTGTGTATTTGTTTATTGCTCTTGGTTAGCAGGAACATGTTGTCGTTGGATGAGTAAAAGTTGATTTGGTTTCATTGATTTTTCCGTCTTTCTGTTTCAAATAAAACAAAACAAAATCTCAAAAATCCAAAAAAAATACAAAATCCTCAAAAATACAAAAAAAAAATAAAAAAGAAAAGAAAAACACAAAAACACAAACAAGAGTTCAATAATGAGACGATGTGATTAATGGCTTTTAAGCCTTAAGACGGTGCTTATGTATGATGATTCAGCTTGTTTAGAGGTTTGATAGTGTCTCCTGCTATGACACATGAGCTTTGTTGATTATGCCTCGTGGCCTGTTCTTGGGTTTTGGTTGGTTTTCATGCTTTGCGACTACCAATTTTGAGCTCCACTTGTTCCATAACGAGCGTAGCGCAACCACCTTTTTACCCTTACCCTTAGCCACCCGTGTAAGTCCTTGGCATATACTATGGTCATTTGTTTGGTTGGGCACTAATTGAGCTGCAGAGGTTGATTTCACTTTTGTTGCAGGCGCATTTCATGAGTCATAGTAGGTGAGCGTTCTTTTCATTGCATATTCCACATAAAACTCACTCTATTCTTAATGTGCGACGAGTGTATCCGCGAGGACTCTGATCGGCACATTCTTGCAAGGTCGATGATTTGATAAATTTTTAGTCTTATGCAATTTTGAATTTGTTGGCTCGACTTTTCTCCTTTTTCCCGCTTTGGAATTTGTTTCCTTAGCATTCTTGTATCTCGCATTTGTCCATGTTGCATTGACGGAGACGTGACTATCGCTTTGGGTCTGAGTCGTGTCCCTTATCTCTTGTCCTTTGTTCTACTTCTTTCTATGTGTTTGCTTGAGGGCAAGCAAAGGTTTAGGTGTGAGGGAGTTTGATACGTGCTATTTATATACGCATTTTAGCCCCAGTTTTATCGTGTTCTAGCGCACATTTGAGTTTGTTTTAGTTGAATACAATACGTTTTCCGCCCCTACGCATTTCTGCTATTTTGGTTTACTTTTTCAAGAATTAGCGGACCTGAGCTAGTTCCACCTCGCTTTTGAGTGTGTGTCGACGTAGGAGGATGATTTCCCGTGAAGGCTGAGTAGCGGGAGCACGAGTCATCTATTAATCTAAAGACGGATATGAAGAAACAAAGCATTTGAGCTGAAACGGCCCTAAAATAGGCTGACCTGCACATGTGTTCGATCGAGCGAAGGTGTGCTCGATCGAGTGGCTCAAGGCTCGATCGAGCGTGGCCTGGCTCGATCGAGCGGTCCCTATTCTGCACACCTTTTCATATTTCTTATTTCGGAAATAATATGTAAGCGTAGTATTTCATTTGTACGAAAATCACCAGACCTTAGATAATAGGCACATGAGCTTGGTCTTACTTCACCGCCAAGAAACGAAGGAAAACAGTCATTTCAATCTTTTTCTTCCAATTCTAAGAAAGATAAATCCCGAAAAATCGTAGATTGAAGTAGCCTTTCGTCGCCTTACCAAAGGAAAAAAGTCACTATCAAAGTTCCTAGATAACAACCCTAAAGGTTCTCTTATTAATGCTAGTGTCAATATTGATGCTAGTGACGATATCGATCGTGACCTTGATACAGAGCTGCTAACTACGCTAGGGTTCGATCCGTTTATTCAATCGACCCAATTTTGAATTCATTGCTTTTCTTTCCAAGAATTCAAATAAAGTTTTGTACCAATTTGATAAGAATGAAATATTCTAAGAATTCTCTATTGATACGACATGCTCTTTTTTCCATTCATTTCCTTTCAGGATCAGTCGTGGTCGTATAAATTCTACCGATAGTGTAGACGAATCCCTTGCTTCATCCAAATATGTAAAAGATCTTAGCCGCACTTAAAAGCCGAGTACTCTACCGTTGAGTTAGCAACCCCATAATAGCTATGTTATGTAGATACAATCGAGATCAACAAAATTGTATTGGAATCAAAACATTGAATTAGCAAGAAATCAAAACAAAGTTTTCGATTGGATTCCTGTTACAAACATAAAAACAAACACCAATACAACAGATTCGTAGATAAAAAATTGGATAAAATAGACAAGTAGTCTACATTTTTTAGATCCAAACATCTTATTTTGTATCAAAACAAATTCAACGAATCCTTGAATAAAAATATGGGACAGAAAACATAAAAAAACCATTTAATTTAATTTTTTTAGTTCACAATTTAATTATATTTGTTCAATACATTCTTGTCAATATGAATAAAAAAAATACAATTATTATTATTATATGATTAATCTAACACTACGCTAAATAAAATTGAAATTATGAAATCGAAATAAAAAAACAAAGAGAAAAAAATGATAGAGGAAAGCTTGTGTTGGATTGGCACAATACAGGACTAAAAAAGGGAAGAAAAAAAGTTCTACCAAATTACCTCATTATCTTTCGTTTTGCTATTTAATTATAATTAAATTTATTTTAGCGTATTTGAATTTTATTTAATAAAGAATTTTTTATTATTTATTCATTAATTGAACTTCGTTTGATTAAATTGAAATTCTTTAAAAACTTCCGCTCTCTTTAAAATATCATACACAGTTTCTGTAGGTTGAGCACCCTTTTGAATAAAATCTAGAATAGCAGGAACATTTAAATAAGTTTGATTTTTTATCGGATCATAAAAACCCACTTTCTTCAGATCTCTTCCCTCTCTTCGGGACCTAACATCAATTGCAACGATTCGATAGACGGCTCATTGGGATAGATTTAACCCCCCTCGGAAACGTATAAGAAGTTTTATCCTCGTACGGCTCGAGAAAAAGAATTTAAAGTTATTTAATGTATATATAAATTAGTTAGAATGACCAAAAATGAAAAAAATTCAACTAAGAATTAAGCCCTTTACTTTCCCCCCAAAAATCATTTGTATACTCATAACTCAAGTTGAATAACTTTCAAATAGCTCAAAAGAAAAAAATCTTTTAGCATTTTTCATTTATTGAGCAGTCTCAAATACCCTTTTGTTTTGTCTCATTTCGAATCGATTTGAATTGATCCAAATAAAATTGTTGCGACAATTAAAAAGAAAAGATATTTCCTTGTTACGGAAGCCTTTCATCTTGTTTTTTGAATCATTGGGTTTAGACATTACTTCGTTGATTTTTAATCCTTTCAAAAATGGAAGCAACATACCTTTTTGTTATTTATTTCGCTCAAAGAATCTAATCATATGAACAGCGGATTTCCGCACGATATATATAATTTAATAGATTAATAGACAAGGCTTTATCAAAACAAAATGTCCTTGGGGATTT
>JAUEKU010092019.1:0-13083 GCA_032274805.1 Gypsophila paniculata
CTTTGTGGTTTATGGGTTTTAAAACAGCTGCTTTTGTCTCCGTCATTAAATCTTAACATGTTGGTGTTGGTTTTTGAATTTTGACCAGGTGATGTGAAATCTTCAGGACCTTCAAGTAGCTCCGAGAGTACTCCCAGGGCACGCAACGCTGGCGGACTTAATGAAACGGTGAAGCATGGTCCTCCATTAAAAGGTAATTCTAATTTTTTTTCTCTTGTTCATCAGACAGCTTATATGCATGGTAAAAAGCAGTCTGAACGACCTTTATATATGAACTGATGCCGTTACTTATTTACGTCTTTTAGTTGGCCTCATCTAAGGTTCCTAACCTTAAAGTTGCTTGTTTATTTGGTTTGTATGTCCACGAATTAAGTCTTTCGTTTGCATTTGTTCATTAAAAATTCACTGTTCTTCAAAGCTTTCCTCATTATAATGAAATAATGTGTTGATTTCTTGATGCAGTTCTGCCTGATTTTGCGCAAGTATACAACTTTATTGGCAGCGTCTTTGACCCAGAAACGAGCGGTCATTTGCATAGGCTTAAAAAAATGGACCCCATTGATGTTGAGACGGCGTTGCTGTTGATGAGGAACCTTTCCATCAATTTGAGTAGTCCTGATTTCGAAGACCATGTAAGTGACTTATTTTGATTGCGGCTTAATTTTCTTTGCTTGGAGTTAAAAAGTCATGTTGAGCCACTTGTGTGTTTGTTTTCCCTTAATTAGGAAGAGTATATGAAGCACTTGTGTGTTTGTTTTCCCTATCACGTTGGTTTCAAAATTTCTTTATAAAAATGCAAATAGTCTAATGGGATCAATGACCAGGCTACAGTTGCACGTCACTTAATATGTCCTTATCTTTGGTCCTGTAAATAATTATTTTGTTCAGGAACTGATATGATACATACGGTTAGCTGTCGAACTCAGCTCAAGCCTCAAGGTGCACTAAGGCACTTGCTAAAATGCGCAATGTCATTTCTGGTGTGCCTTAACCCTAGGCACAAGAGATTCAAGTCCTTTCGTATAGCATGCCCTTTCGTTGTCTGTCTTGCTTCCAATACTGCTCTGATTTAGCTGATAGTACTCTGGAAATGTCTATCTGTTAGATATATAATCCTGCTAGTAGAGGAGGTTGCATATATTTTGACACCTCTCAAAATTTCATCTCATAGCTCGGACTGCTGTTAGATTTTTGTGTAGAATCTCACTACAATATGTTCGTTTGGTTTCTGATGGCAGAGAAGAGTACTATCGTCCTATGATAGCGACTAGGCCATATTGAGTGGCGTGAATGACATCACGCATGGTGATTGATGCGGCAAATCTAGTCAGCACCTCCTTGCCTCGATTCTTTTTTTTTTTGCAGTTGAGCTGAGATCTTATACTCTTATGAACATAGTGTTTGAGTTTTGCACGGTCATGCGTATTCGAGAAATTGGCGAACGATAAAGATAGATCGACATCCTACCAGTTGTAATAGTTGACTGACAAATCTCTTGGTACCGCAGTGTCTGTATATTTGTGAGATTTTTCTCCTCACCATGTAATTTGTAACCGTATAATTAAATAATGCATCTCATGCTTTGCAGATTTACCTGTTGAATTGACTCATTTATGTTCAAACTCAGCAAGTTTTTCAGACCACTGTTTACGAACACTATTCTTTTGTATAGGATTTGAGGTCATGCTCTTTGTTTTTGCTCAGTGATCATCCCTAACATGTGAGATGCATATTTGCTCACTGTTCAGGATAGGATCGGCTCTTTAGATCATCATGTTTAGGATTTGCATGAAGCATCAGCGATGCATAGGTGTGTAATATGACGAGGTAGAGTAACTCAGGCAGTCAGGCTGTTCTTATTAAGCGTCTGCATCTTAGCATTAGTACCACTAGACTCTGTAGATCTGAAATCATGTGCATTAATCTGTTAAACAGCTACAAATTTCTGTGCATCATCATTGAAACGTATTTATTCCATATAACGCGTTATTGAACAAAATTTACAGTATCGATCGTATCACGCACGACTTTTACTATACGATTATCCATCACACAATCCACAATGAGCTTCTCGCGCTAAATTATTCCAACAGACAAGCGAATGAGTAATGATTCACTCCTCCTCAACAACCCGAGTCTCGGACAGTTTCATACACCAACTGAGCAGTAAGCAGATCAACAACACCAGACCCAACCGACTTAAACACCGTAATCTCCTTCTCATTCCTTCTCCCAACCTTCTCACCTCTGATCAAATCCACCAAATTCCCACAAACATCACTCCTCGAAATCACCCCCTTCTCGAACGCACTCACCAACTCCCCGGCCTCCTCCAACACAACCTCATTATCAACAAACACCCTCCCCTTCCTAATCGCCTCGCTGTCACACTCCTTCATACACGGCTGAAACGACCCGACCAAATCCAAATGCGCCCCGTCTTTCAACCACTCACCCTTCACCAACTCCCCCTCAGAATTCGTAGCACAGCTCACAATATCACCTACCCTAACCGCCTCCTCCAAATCCCCACCACACTCGTAACTCACCCCACTAAACCCACCTTCAGTCTTCATAGTCTCCGCCAAAGCCGCCGCCTTATATGCAGTCCGGTTCCAAATGACCACTCTAGTGATGCCAGCCCTGACAGTCAAATGTGCCTTGATCAAATGTGGCGCCAAATTGCCAGCGCCAACCATGACAAGGATCATGGAATGGGGGTTAGATAAGTAGGAAGAAGCGATGGCGGAGACGGAGGAGGTGCGGAAGAGGGTGGGTTCAGAGGCGTCAAATAAAGCGAGAGAGCGTCCAGTGATAGAACAGAAGAGAGTGTAGGAGGAGTGAATGGAGGGGGAATTGTGGGGATGGGAAGTGACGAGTTTGACCCCGGTGTAGGGGAGACAAGGGTGGTGGGAGAAGGAGGGCATTAGGAGGAGTGTGGTGGTTGGTGTGGTGGAGAGAGAGTGGCGTGGTGGTGTTGTGGTGGTTGTTGTGGTGGTTGCGAGGTGGGACCGGAGGTGTGTTATGAGTGTTTTGTGTGTTAGGATTGTGGTGATGGTTGTGGTTGGGATTAGTAGTGGTGTTGTAGGTGGTGGTGGGGACATGGTGGCGGTGGTTGGGGTTAACAATCCAAGTCTCACGTCGGTGGAGTATTGGAGTAATGGGGTCTGATGCCAAGTGGAGTACCTTATTAGAATAAGAGGTTACTTGGGAGAAACCCAAAATCAAATTCGTGCGGGTTAGATTAAAATGGATAATATTTTATTAATGGGTGATGAAGTCAGTCCCATCAGTGATTGTGGTAGCGGTCAGCCGGTCAAGGTGGTGAATGGTGGAGCAATTGGGGGTGTATCATATAGGTTTTAGAAGAATTATTGGGGTGATTTATAGGATGTTGGTGTGATTGGGATGATTTTATAGCGATATTTGGAGAATAATTGTGGGAAATTTCCACCAAAAAGTAGTAGGTGTGGAAGTAATGCAAAGTCAATAGTCTTCATGGAATGTTTTATTTAAGTAAGCGTTGCGATAATTAAAATAACGGTTTATATTTCACTCTATAGTTATATATTTTTGATGGTATGTTGAATACATGTGACGGTTTTATTGGATGATTTGTAGTTGACGAAGGTATGATGAGTAGTGTCAAAGCAAGGAAGCGGTTTACGAGTATTTTACTTTGGAAAAATAGATGTGTTAAGCTAACTACTTCAATTATCAATTATTTTAATTAAAGTGGAATTTGAGCTCATTGTATAGATGTAGATCCCTTTAAATACTTTCTCGGTAAAAATTTTTGCCATCAATTGGCCTCTTTTTGGAAGACTAAAGAAAATCCCGATCTATACTGAACTTGCTTTGGGATTCCGGCTATAAATATGGAGTACTATACATGGCTATAAAACATTTTGGATCTACACTATCAAATGCATTGAACCACAACCTATTTCCTTTGTCCTGCTTTGGAAGAGTGGATGAATGTTCAATGGAAGGACTAATCTCCATGACCAAACTATTATTCTCCTAGTCATTCTGACATTGTGATTACAACACTCTCGACACCTAATACATCGCCTATTTCACTTCTGAGCTAACCTTATCGTAATAATAATAAAGACGATAATATTATTGCTCGGCCTTTGGGCATCAACTATTATTTGGAAATGATTCTTGGGTGTGATTGCGTGTTCGTACGATTGTCGTATCCATAAACTGGACCCGGAAGAGATGTGCACGCTAGGATTGACGTGTACGATTGACGTGTGATTGTGTGTTCGTACGATGAGTTGATGAGGGACCACAAAAAAATGATTCTTGAATGAAATACCAAGTCGGTAAAACAGCATACAGATTTATTCCCAGGAATTTCATTCATTACAGGTTCCACAGAAGCAAGTGAATGAGATCCGATTCATAATGAATGAAAATGCTGAACATAACAACAGATGAGCAACGTCTACTTTGACGTCGAGTTATTAAGGAAAAGGGGGAAAAAGACGACAAACGTAAAAACTGAATCATCTTAACCAGGGTTAAGAAATCTCTTTTTCTACCTCGGCCTCTCTTGCTGTCGAATTTTGAGCACTGGCGCCACAAACCACCACTACCTTGTTTTGAAACCAGTACTCGAGCAACCAAATGCTGAAGTGAAATTCTGTACAAATTTTGAACTGTAATGTAGCGATTAAACTATGCGTCTAGTGAAATCAACTGGATAATGAGCCTATAGACGATAGCATAACCTAAAACCAGAAGGGATTTACCTGCCATATCCAGCACCAAATTGAAGATTCAAACTGAAAAGCTCAAATGACAATACAATTAGTTTCAGCTTTCCTTTTTCCGGGCCTGTTTCACCTTATGTACCTTCTGATTGCTTCTCGGGAACAAGAGATCGTTTAGCTGTCTCTCAGCACTGTATTCTGATGTAGCCTGCAAGTGAATTCAACCCCGTTTTTTAAATATCATCAAATACGATTATGAACCGAGAGAATACGGGCATACAAATATTATGGACTATTTCTTAAGTTCGCAGAGAGCACTCGAGCCTGTCATGGCCCTAAATAAAGAGGGGAATCGATTCCACTCTTCAGAACAAAAAGTGGTACTACAGAAACAAAGGGCAGGGTTGTGTACATCCAACACCCTTATTCCACCCTAGTCAGGGCCCGTTGAGTATGCTGTGGTCACATTATTGTTGGAAAGTGTGGGTCCCGCAGACTCAATTCACTGGGATGGCAGTCTATGCGGTTTGGCCCCGAGAGGGTAGCAGCACCAACACCCCTCTCAAGTGCTCTTATAGAGATTTGAACTTGTGACCTCCAAGTCATAGTAGTCCCATCATATATACTTTTGATCGGAGATGACTTCCAGAGTTCCAGGTAATAAGAGAGGAGGGATTTACCCGTGATTTAAAAGCAAAGCGCAACGTCTGCACTTGGGTTCCTGAGCAAACTCGCAAGTCAAACCCAAGGGTATCCACACCAATAAGTGATGCCTCCTGTATATGCCCGTAACAGGGAAGATTAAACACTCGTCAGAACTCACACAGGCAAATTTAGCAAGAGCATACAATGAAACAAGTTGAGCTCTGACCTCGACTTGAAGACCTTTACAGCTCGAACAAAGGGATTTGAGGGCGTTAGTAGTCTTTTCTCCAGCGGCATTCACACGAGATATTATTTTGGCAGCTGAATGAGCAATTGCATCAGGGCTCGCTTTCCTGTAATCTTCAACGTCGACTGTGATCTGCCATGACCCGTACAACAGGCGGGTAGCATTTCAGTTCCTTGAAAAATCAACTTACCGTCATCTAGAGGTTAAATAATGTTCTGCCCGCAGCTTACAAGGGAGAAGAGTACTTGGCCATTGTCAATTACTCCGTATCACGCTAGACTAACAATTTGGCATGCACAAATACCATACCTGATTTCCATGGGCCGAAATCAGTTGAATCTTAGCCATCTCCAGCTTATAGAACGCTGTCCCATTTGCTAAATCATTATCCTGTTCCAAACCCTCATCCCACACAGAGTTATCTTCAGACGAATCTGACAGAGATGTATGGCCATTAATTAAACCAACATCTTCTACCTTGTCGTCCTTGGCTTTTGAACGCTTGCTAATGTCAGCGTTCTTGTCCCTATGAATTAACCTGTGCTTCTGTATAACAGACTGCTCTTCAATGAATGCAGGTCGTAAGAGGCCCTGAATTGCTATTCCAGCTGGTTGCTGCTCCATAAAATCTATTGGGTCATCAGATGCAACCTGTGACGAAAAAAGAAGAATCGATCATTTGACTTAACTGAAAGTCTGAAACCTTTAAGAGATTATTATTAGATATGGACAAGATCAGTAAAGTTGAGATCAGGAGAAACCTCAGCGATTTTTTTTGCGAAATACATAGGATGAGAAGAGCGCATTGTTTCCAGTTTAGCCCAGTCTCCCACGGATTCATCGGAATCAGACTGGACATCTTCATCGTCAAGGATGTCAATCCACCCCTGCAAAACAGATGTAATGTGGTAATAAAGACGGATAATTATCAAGAATACAATGCTTTTACAAGAAATAATAGCATGTATAGATAATGAATTCTCACCCCCTCAAATTCGTCATCTCCATCTTCATCCTCATCATCATCGTCATCATCATCATTATCCTCGTCGTCGTCATCAAAATCACTGTCTTCTTCCTCGATCTCCTCGACACCAAAATCAATGGAAGCAGGGCCTGACAGCTCCATCTCACTCAACATGTCCTTTGTATCAAGACCGATGATGACTTGCTGCATATAAGAAACTCTAAGTTCCTCAAACCAAATGCATAAGTAAACGAGAGACGACAGGAAATACAATCCATGAGAGTAGAGACTATATTTGAGACTTTTCATCTACCCGACTAAAACTTGAGACATAATTAAATTCAGGAATAACACCACATTGTCACAGTATCCAGTATCAAGATACTTACCACATAGTTATTATCAGAAGTCAGGGTCTGCATAATGTCTTCGTCGTTATTCACTTGGAAGTAAACATCTGAGAACAAATGCATATACGGCTTTTAGGCTTACAGCAGCAGCTAACAGAGGTTATGAAAGAACAACACTAACACAAACTCACTTCCATGTTCATCGGTCAGGTACGGCAGCTCCGGCCAGAAAATGTTCTCATGAACTTCATCATTGATTAAGCCCGAGAACATCAGAGTTGCCTCACTATTCACCTGACCGCACATGTCAAGAAATTTCAGCAAAAAAATCAAGGGTAATAACCGATCAGCCAAAATTATTACACGCAAGAAATTTTGTGGCTAAAGTTTTGAGCAACATCCCATATTGAAGACAGCAATTACACCACAACCTAATCTTATCTTTCTCACTACCCAACTACATCTTCCAGAGACGGTATCATATCATACCATATCTGACGGTTATTAAGGCACGTAAGGAGGATCAGATGTACACACACTTACATAGAGGATTTAAGACCCTTTGCCATACAATTGCTAAAAGGTTCAATTTCATCACCACAACCACAACCACAACTACAACCAATCAACCATGGGGTCCACAACTACAGCAACAACGTCCACAACAACAACGATGACGACGGCAATGACAACAACAATAATGAACCCAGCGCCTTGAGGGTTCCCGCAAATGGCAGGCTAAGATAACATAAGCAACATTCAGACAACAAACAAGCAGGACACTGGCATGACACAATCATCATAACCCAATTCGGATATGAAATAACACATCTTTTACAGGCAAAGATAACATGGGATATACGTATACCTCAATGATGGTTCTACAAGTTTCGGAAGGGGAAAGTCGACCCTCACCGGCTGCGGTTGCTTCCGAATCCAAAATATCCTCAAATGGATGATAACTGGACTTACCATTTTCCCCTACTTGATCAGAACCCGACCCTAGAAACTTCCCACATGCTTGAATCCTATAATGATTAGCAGACCCATTTCTCTTATTCAAAGAATTGTCGAACTTTTTCCTCAATCTCTTCACTTTATTCCTGTCAATCCCATATAAAAGTTACAGCTTATAAGCCAAACCCACGTCCTTTTCTTAAAATCGACTCCCTCTAATTCAGCCATTTGTTTACCTCTCTTTTTCGAAAATGAACGTAGTTCTATCGTTCTCTTTATACATAAATATAACTTGATGCTCTTATCACCCACGATCATTAGTCAATACCAAAACTCTTTCAAAACTAACCCTCTCTCATTTGTTTACCTTTCTTTTTCGAAAATGAACGTAGTTCTATCGTGTTCTTTAAACATTAATATAACTTCATGCTCTTATAACCAGAATCATTAGTCAATACAGAACTCTTTCCTCCTAATTCATTTTAATGAATCAAATTACATTTCTAAATGAAAAAAAACGACAATTAACACTCATTCTCAAAATAGATAGGTAAACAAATGACGGTAACAGAGGGGTTATCACATAATTAACACAAATGAATGATCAAATTGTAAAAAGAATCGAGCTTTAGCTGAAATCAATTGAATTGATTGATGGGATATAATAAAATTACCAAGGTATTGCAACATTGAGTCCAATGACATCATCAGAACTCCAAATTGGTCTGCAATCTGATACAATCAGCAAAATTGGTACACATTTATACATCAAACAATAACAAAAAATAAAAAGGCAGAAAATAATACATCCATCAATAAAGTTCAAAACTTTCTACTCGTACTAACTTTTATATTTCCTCGGTTCCATTCAATTGTATACGTTTCTCGAAATCCCCCTCACATATTTGGGAAGCGTGTAGAATTGAATGAAATAGAAGAAGTATTTAAGAACAGCAAAAAAAAAAATTACATCAATCAATGAAGTTTAAAACTTTCTTATAAATTGTGTATAACAAGAGCAAATAAATGCAAAAAATAATACATTAATCAATAAAGTTAAAAACTTTCTTCTAAATTATGTCTAATAAAAGGAAAAAATGGAAAAAACAATACATTAATCAATAAAGTTCAAAACTTTCTTCAAAATTATGTCTAACAAGAGAAAATAATATGCAAAAAAATTACACCAATGAATAAAGTTCAAAACTTTCTTAAAAACTATGTCTCAAAAGAGCATAAAAAATGCAAAAAATAATACATCAATCAATAAAGTTCAAAACTTTCTTCAAAAATATGTATAATAAATAAATAAAAACAGAGAAAAAAATTACATGATATGGAAGAGGATGAGCTCAATTGAATAGCCATGGATGAATCAATAAACATTCCCTAATTTTAAAAAAAAAAATTGGGAAAAAAATCTTTTTCAATTATTTTATTTAATTGGGTAATGAAAGTGGTGTGAGTGGATGTGGATGAGAAATGAGTTGATTTGTTAAGTGTGTGTAGTTTTGGGTGATTTTGGAGGATGAAATGGAAGATGCTTTTTGAGTTTTTAGCATTTTCTTTTGGTGATTTCTACACATTATAGACTATAATGGTCCAATAAAAATATTCTTATGTGCCACATGTTTGAATTTTATTGGTTTAGAGATTGAAAAACCATGAAAATCATGATATATTTGACTTTGGCATCCAACAACTATTTGGAGATTTGTGTGTTGATATATTGGTATTTTTGGACTCTTTTTTATATATTTTTTATTTTATAAGGTAATAAAATTAGATTGATCCTCGAGTATAAGATAAATTTATTTCATGCTTTCGGATAAGAGAGATAAGATGTCGTCAATGACTTTCAAACCACCTCGAATGAGTCGGACAGGTGTGTCCTAAATTTGCCATAAAATCAGCAACTTTATTAACCTCGTGGTAACAGTGATTAATTATCGTTACTTGAATAAATTGGATTTCAAATTTTACGTCTAAAATAATATTCGAAATTTCCCATGGAACTCGCCAAGTATCACGGATTGCATTGATAACACAAAGATTATCCCCTTCTATAATAAGTTTTGAGACTCCTGGAAATTTTGCCGCTAAAACACCTTCTTTCAAAGCTAGTGTTTCGGCGACAAGAATACTATTACGACCACATACTTTAGCACCCAACAAAATGACATCATCATTTTGATCCCTTTATTATCAATTAATTTAAACCCATCAAAATTAAGTTTCAAAAAATCAATTGGTGGTTTTTCCCAAAAAATACTCTTATTGCTAATACTAGAATTTTTAGGAGAAGTGCCCATTTGATTAACATTGTATTCATCCGGATTGTTCAAATCAATGAATTTAGTTTCGTTCCATATTGAGGTGTATTATTTATATTAGGTTTATTTATTAGAGCAATCTAAATGGTGAGTTACGGTGCGTTGTATCCCAACATTTTATCAAACAACATGTTCATCAACATTCTTCTCTAATGCTAAACTAAAATATTTTGTAGCTTAAATAATTTCACATCGCCATAGTTCTCTAATAAAAAACAAACAACTACATTTAGGGGGTGTTTGGCCTAGCTTTAATTAATATTTTTTCACTTAAGAAATACAAGCTTGGCGAAACACCATTTTTTAGAGGTTTTAAAACTATTTTAAATAAGTTAAAAATATGAAATAAGCCCCCAAAAGTAGAAGTTACAATTTTATGTTTTTGTTTTTACTTTTTCTTTTACCACAACTTCCAAAAGAATTAAAACTTATTTAAGTTAATAAATAATTTTACAAAAGTTAGGGCCAAATAACACAACTTACAATAAATATTTGGGAAAATTGATAACTTACACCTTTTATAACACTCTTTTTCAAATTTTACACCTTTTCTAAATTTTTTTCAAAACTTACACCTTTTCTGAGCATTTGTTTCATAATCTACACCAAAAGTCAACTCCGGTCACTTAATGAAGGAATATTCCGTCGAGATATTAATTTTCAGTTCAAATTATATTTTTTCTTCCATTTTTACCCTTATATCTCCCTTAAACATACCCTAAGTCAGCATTCTTCTTCATTTTTCATCACTAGTTAACAAAACCCCAAATTTTATAACAAAACCCCAAATTTTATTCTTCATTCTTCCCTCAAATCAGAAAAAAATTGCTCTCTCATCTCCAACTTGAATTATCACCGATTTTATATATATATATTTATAGATATATATATATATATTAGCACAATCATGAATCTCTTCGTCGAATCAAGATAGGAGTGAGTCGAACTAGAAGAAGTATACTACGTATCCTATCCACAACTCAAATCCGTCATGGTTAGATTATCACCGATGTTATCTATGCTATAGTTGGGTAGTCGTTTTACACATTCTCTCACAAGCAGAGCTTGTTCCCCAATACTCTCCAGACTAAATTGAGAATTCATTAATTCATTAGTAATCGAAATCAACGCACCTTCAAAAACTGAGAGTAGAGAGATTACATCAACTCTTGGGGAACAAGCTCTGCTGAGGAGTAATAATTTTTAGGGATTTATTGGGGCACAAGCTCTTGGTTTTTTCGGTAGAATTTTGAAGGTTTTTTTTTGGGTAAAAATGGTGTTGATTTGGGGTAATAAGTCGGGGTAAATGAAAGGAAAAGAGGGGATGTGGGGTTTGTCTAATAAGTCGGGGGTAGTTTGGGTATTCTATTAATTAAGTGACCGGAGTTGACTTTTGGTGTAGATTATGAAATAAATGAACAGAAAAGGTGTAAAATTTGAAAAAGAGTGTTATAAAAGGTGTAAGTTATCAATTTTCCCATATATATATATATATATATATATATATATATAGATTTCGGTTCCCATCATTCCGTGCGAACCATACGAACCACTTATAAACCCTAAATCAAAGTTGCACCCATCAGCCACCACATCCCTTCTACATCAATTCCCACGACCATGTGAAACCGTCATCCATATCTCCGACTTCCTCACCATTTGTCGGCGATCGACTTGATGTCCCTGTGACCGGCGAAGGTACTATCGATGTCGCCGTCGTCGTCGACTCTCTCTTCCTCTTCGTTCAGTCTCTCATTTCCTCCTCCTCAATGATCACCATCAGCAACCTTGTCACCGACCACCGTCAACTAGGAGCTATTCTTATTCCAAACGTATTTGTCTATAAGGCCCCACCATTTGCCCCAAACTCTTTTTGCTGAGATTTTTACTTCACAAAAATAGAATAATAAAGTTGAAAACAAAGTGAGATGAAGGAAAGATCTGGCAACGGGGAGCAAAAGGAAGGTAAGTCAATGCAAGGTTGGTGGCTGGTAAAATTTAGGAAAATAGGCGAAGGAAATGGTGGGTATTGTTGATTGTAAAGGGTTGGATGATGAAGTACAGAGTATCATGTATTTTTGTGTATCTGTTATATGGTACTTGTATTTGTGTATCTATTGGTCTTTTTTGTATATTCGGAATATACTTTTGTGTCCATGGAAATATGTACCTCACCGGCGAAGGAACATGTACGAGATGCGGTGTCCGACATTTTTAACAGTTTTCGGTAAGATCTGTAGTGTTTTAGTGCAAGATTCAATTGGTAGATCTATAAAACAAATAAGAGAAAATTCAAAAACCTAACAGGACTGGTGATTTTGTCCAAAAAAACTCTAACACGAAAGCGGTTTCATTGGTCGGAGGTGATGCAGCTGGTGACTAAGGTACCGGAGGCAGGGCGATAGTGCAGTGGTGGTTATGTGACAATAGTATTAGCGTTTGGTACAATCAATTTGATGGTCGGAGGTAGCCGACGAGAGTTGGGTGGCCGAAGGTAAAGAACGATGGTGGCGGTTAAACTTGTGAAGTAAACCCTTTATTTTATCGTTAGATACACTTAAAAATAGTATTAGTTACATTAAATTAATATTTAGATACACAATTTTAAAACTAATATCAGACACTCTAAAGTCGAGACATAAAAAGTTGTCAAAAAAATATTTGTAATAGTGTATTTGTTAATATTATTGTGTGTATCTTAATCATAATTTTGTGTATCTGGGTTATATTTTCGTGTATCCAAATCCACATATTGTGTATGTATTATAATCAACTTGGGTATCCAGAGTATAATTTTGTGTATCCAACTGGTTCGTACGGTTCGCACGGAAAGGTGGTTCGCAGGGGATCCTACCCCTAT
>JAUEKU010092130.1:0-13083 GCA_032274805.1 Gypsophila paniculata
CTTTAGTTAAACTAATGTTGGTATTTAAAAACTTGTTTTTAGGGCTTATTTTACCGTAAAAAATATTTTTATGTATTCGATTTAAAAGGATGAAAATTACCTATGGTTGAACCATTTCACCCGTTTATCCTGAGGATAAGGATAAGGGTGGATGAAAATATAATTAAAAGGATAAGGGTAAAATATGGATGACGGAAAAATACATGGATAATGATAAGAATACAGTTTCACCCTGCCCTTATCCTGCCCATTGCCATCTCTAGCCACTGACTTTCTTCTTTTAAACCATCTTTATGTGAGAGGTCTCAGAATAAATTTATTGTGAGACCGCCCTTACCGCACCGCATCGCACCCACCCTAATCGCGGTGGATATGGGGGTGGTTTGGCGGGTGGTGGGACGGGTGTGGGGTCAATTTTTCACCCGCCATGGGTGATTGGGTGGTGGGGCGTAGGTTGATGTTGCGTAACCGCTTAATACCCGCATACACACATAAATAAATATATTTTAAGCTTTATTAATTACTCCGTACTTTATAGTGGTTTTTTTACTTTTAATATTAAAATTCATTATAATTTTTATATCATTGATCAAATTAAAAATATTATGATTTTTTTTATAATTAGGAAAAATTGGCAATTACTACCTTATAAAACCTAAAATTTGGCATTTACTACCTTATAAATTTTTATTGGGAAATTACTACCTTATATAACAATTTCTTTGCTTATTGCTACCATTTTCAACTTCTGTTAGTTTTTGGACGTTAATTGACCATTTTGCCCTTTCGATATACCCCCCTCAACCCCTGACATACTTCATTTTCTTTCCATCTCTTTTCTACCAAACTCACACTTCATTTTCATTAGAATTCTCTCACATACATCAAGTTCTTTCCCTCTCCTTTCGATTACCCCCATCGCCTCATGTACTTCATTTTCATCCGCTCTCTTTTCTACCGCCTAAGAAGAGTAAGTTAGATGTTCATTAGTTTCATACTAATATCGCCAACCCATAATTCGAATGAACCCCATATTTCGGGTTCTTGTGATTTGTAAATTTAGGATTTTTAATTTAGGGAGCTTGATTTAGAATTTTTGATTTTGTGGTTTAAATGTTGATTGATGGTTTTATACTTATTTTGTGAATGTTTTGCGTGTTTAATTTTTTATCGGTTTTCTTAATGTTCATGAATTTTGTATGTTGTATGTGATTTGTTAATAATTGTATAAGATAAGGTAATTATAAAGAAATAAAGAAATAGCTTAATGATTTTAGAAATTTGGAGAAAATTTTTTAAAGAAATGGAATATGAGAAGAAGGGAGATAGTGTTTATTGAGAAGGATGGGTAAAATGGTCAGAAAATAACAAAATTTAACGTCAAAACTGAAAGTTAACGGCCAAAACTAACGGCGTCAAGAAATGGTAGCAATAAGTCAAAAAAATTGTTATATAAGGTAGTAATTTCCAAAAAAAATTGTTATATAAGGTAATTTCCAAAAAAAAAAATTATAAGGTAGTAAGTGCCAAATTTTGAATTTTATAGGTTAGTAACTGCCAATTATTCCCAATAATAATAAATCAACAAAAAAAAGTGAAAATAAGAAAAGTAACACTATCTATCAAGATCATACAACAAGTTGTAATACAACCAAGTACTCGTATAATTTTGACATATTCTTTCATAAGACAATAATTAAGAACTTCCTAAATTCATTCAATTAATTCCATCAACTATTTTACTTCGAGTTCTTATTGCTCAAAAAGTATTTGATGGTGACTTTATGGAGATGAGGTGAGTAATCACCACGCCAAATTGGTGGAGTGTAATTTAAGAATATTTGATACATAACTAAAAATCGTATAGACATTTTGGATGATAATATGTGGACGCATACATTACTCGATAATATATATGCTATGCCTAATATTGTACTACCTGTTTATTTTTGTCATTTACTAACCGTCAATTTTCTTCACACTCAATGTAATTTGAGCAAGTTCCACAATCATTAGTTCAAACCGACATCATTCTATCTTCTCATTGATTACTATTAATCATATTACATTTTTATACCAAAAAATTATACTTTTATACGAAAAAAACCGTTAATTAAAGTCAATTTTAAAAATAAAAAAGTAAATGAATGATTAAGATATACTCCGTATAATTCAAACACTAAGGAAAGCAAATACTCCGTGCACCTTAATTTTCATGCCAATATATACGGAGTATTCAAGGAACTTATTAAGAACCAACTAATACTCTTTATCGTGTTGACTATACATAACACATCTTCATGACTTCATGTTGAATTCCTTAAGATAAGAGAAAACATGACTGTGGTACATAGAATAATTAATAGGGTTCTTAAGTTAAGTCCTCTAAACTTAGGTCACTTTAAATTTAATAATTGAAATCTTGTTGATTAATCTATCCTTAGAGGAATA
This sequence comes from Gypsophila paniculata, assembly GCA_032274805.1. NCBI lineage: Eukaryota > Viridiplantae > Streptophyta > Magnoliopsida > Caryophyllales > Caryophyllaceae > Gypsophila > Gypsophila paniculata. The sequence continues at coordinate 2,452 of JAUEKU010092130.1, forward strand.
AAGGGTGACAAATTGATAATCCATAAAGTAATAAGCACATGGCAATGTCACTTTTTGATTAAGTATTTGATTAGGTACCCACTTAAATTCATTACGTATTACTTAAATCATATTCTTTCCGATTCTTTAATTTCTTTACATTTGTCTATGTATCGAATTTTTTCATATAACATATGCAATCAGGGAGGATATAATTTGCTGCTCAAATTTTACTTAATAGGAAAATATAAGGAGTCAGATGAATGTTATTTAAAAACGAAAGCGTAAAAAATTGAATGGATCATATAATAAAATAAGTAATCTTTGTGAAATGACAGCTAGAAGAGCTCAATGTCCACTTAATTAATTATTAATTTCATCTTAAACCTTTAATAAATGATAGTTTTAAGTTGAAAGATGAGGGGTTTAAGAGTTGAGTCCCCACAAAGCATCAAAATTTGTTGGATACCTACTACCATGTGGCATGCCTTTAGTTGCTACAAGACATTCCATATATTGCATCTATTTTAAATCACCCCTCTCTTTTTGTGGGCTCTTTAAATAGTCGTTCTAGTCCTATTTATTTTTAGACGGCCGACCTTGGCCATGTGAGTGGAATTGGTGGAATCGATCCGACTTAAATGATCTGTTTCGTTAAGACTATTTTGAAATTTGAATATACTAATTAAAGTATGTATGTGTTACAGTATTGAGTTTGTAAAATTAAATTATAGTCTGCCTTGAAATACAACAATTTAGAGATTCAAAATAATCTAATTTATTTTCCGTTTTTTGGAAGTTGGCCCATTTCTTCTATATAGTATTAGAGGAAAAATTTGATAGATAATGTAGTAGTTTGGAAGAACAAGAGAAAGTATGAAATAACTTGCATTTAAATCACACATATGTTTATTGGCATAAGTTTAGTATTCTCTTTGTGTCAGTCAATACGTTACTACGGAGTATTACTTTTTATACAAATATTAAGGAAATGCAAGTGGATGTCTAATGCAACAATAAAATATGATTATCCAATCCACTTGCAAATCACTTTTTACATACAAAAGCTTACTAAAAATGAAAATAGTAACGTATTCACAGATACACCCAAAATGGAAATAGTAACGTATTGACTGGGACGGAAGGAGTATATAGGAGTACGTATATACATAATATGTATAAGCAATATATCTTATCCCAACTCCATGTAATAAACTTGATCAATAATCATATCATTATCTTAATTAAAAGATGATTCAACCAAACTTATACAGGACAGAGATAATCCATATTCATAATTTATTCATATTAAGTCAATCGAATCTGAATCGACTCAAAGTCAAACTCAATCACTTAATCTTTTTCGATTTAAAAAAAAACATTTATAGTTTTATACATGTCCATACTTATTAGAGAAATATGCATGACAATTCATACAAATTAAAGCCGCCCTATCTATTCACTCAAAAATTAAATAAGCCAATCTCTAAATACATGATTGAGCCAATTCACAATTAGAGTTATTATCAAAAGCAAAAGACAACGACATCGTCATTGTATGTGACTAAAATCTAAGCAATAGTGCCAAACAAGCCCCCCATGTGCATCCAACATAAAGTCCAACTCACAATAAAAGATGATATTGCACACAATACACCAAATTGCTTACCATAACATGGCACAAAAGTTACCTATGGACCACCATTTGAGTCATGACCCATGGGCCCGTGGGCCATGTTTCGGATAATCCGGCTAAAGATAAATTCTACGAAATTACTCCTCGTGTTTAAGTCTCTTGTTTACAATTTTATTTATATAATTGAGGTGAATTATATAGACAGTTTCTTTATATAAAGAAATAATTTGATATATAAAACGCAGTGAGGCTTGTACCAATAATTTTGAATGATAATTTAATGAAATTATGTTAAATTACGAAGATTTTATACTTATTTTTAAAATAAAAGATAAGTAAATAACTGAAACTAAATGATTACCCACAGCATGGCTGGACAAGGATGTAGTATTAAGGTTCACTACTTAACCACTAGAGATATTAATACACATGTTCTACTTGGTATTTGTTGTCTTGTACAACAGAGACAAAAGTTTGTCCATTTTTTGTATTATTTATTTTGTCTACAAATTCTCAACCAAATATAAAGTTTTGGTCAATTTGTTAGTACAGAATGGTTGGCCAAACTTAACTTGACGGTATCAACGAATGATTAAATATTTTTTGCTTGATTAATTTATTTGGTTTTTGCGGAAATAATTTGTTATCATTGTGCAATTCAAATAAATGAGTACTATTTATTATGCTCTATTGTTTGATACCAAAAATTCTAACATCCTCCCGGTGTATAAAAATTTTGTACACCCAAACCAATTAGAAGTTTCTATTTTTATTTGAGTTAGATTCCTCCTAAATATTTATGGAAACAATTGCTCTTTCCAACACTTTAATTGGTTGCGGTGTACGATGACGTGGTACATCGGAAGGACCTAAGAATTTCTCTGTTTAATACTACCTCTTTTATTTCATTTAAATAGCATTAATAAGGCGTATAAATTGTTATAAGCTATTGTAACGTATATCATAATGTTATAATTCATTTAAATATATCGAGAGTTCTGCTAAATTAAGTTTTATTTGATTATCAAATTATACGGCCTTGAAGGGCTTGGAATTCTATATAGTGAGCCTTTTTGTCACTCGGATTAAGTTTGAATCCTCATTGTAATATAAGATAGAATTAATAGTGCACTTTCATAGTCACCTTAATCGTCTCCATCACAAGACATCATATTTCCCGTGCTTACATAGCCTACCTTTTTACAAGTTGAAATGAGATTGAAGTATAACTTTCCTTTTAAATTTCAGACTTGCGACAATACTCCCCCCGCCTTGTTGAAGTATGAATTCCCAACCGCTGATAGACATCGAAAAAGCATACAACCCTTTATCGGGCAACTACGTTGCCTGGCCTTCACCATCAAAGTTAGACCAAGCTAGGATGTCGTGGTCATCCGTGGGGACGCGACACTGTGGTTGCTCGTGATGGAGCTTGTTGTGGTCATACTAATTACTACGGAGTAACACATGAGTTATTGGCCCAAGTCAGCCACTCAACCTATTAACCTACAAATCAGCTCTTCAGTCTTTATAAGTTATACCCCAGCTAAAAATTAAGAGCCCACTAACCAAACTAACCACCAACTCAAAGCCCAAACTCAGGCCCAACTGATCAAAGCCCAAATACAATAACTTACTAACTTCCAAGCACACATCACTACAACAGGGCGAAGTTGTATAAATTAATCTCCATTTAGCTAGCAAACATTGATCCGAAATGTCAAAAACTCGATAAGAATTCTATGAGAAATTGTGTAACAATACCGGTCGACACGATCGCAAACCAAACCAACAAGGCCAATAGCTGATATAACACGATATTTCCAATGTAGTCGAAACAAAATATTAGTAAATACATCTGTTAGTGTAGCCTTACGTATTCCGTTAATATTCATTGTAACCTTAGGCATGCCATCTGCATAATGTATCATAAGTGTTCTCCCCTATATATTTTCTCTATCAATGAAATACGGAGGTAAAGGGGATTGAACCTTATACACAAAATTCACCGAAGCAAGCCCAAATCAATTATGAGCAAACACTAATATAATCATATTTTATATATAAAAGGTACTCCCTCCATTTTATTCATTTAGTCCCACTTTCCTTTTTTGACAATTTCACTCATTTAGCCCTATTTCCAAATACATCTACTTTTTTCATTGAAAATTACCAATATAATCCTACTTTTTCACAATTTTTCATACACACAACTTACATATTATTTGAAAATACCATCATACCCCCACTTTTCTCCACTTCTTCCCACTTTCTTAAAACCCGTGCCAAATCTCTATGGGGCTTTATGAATGAAATAGAGGGAGTAAAACTTAATTCAAACTGTTTAGATTTGACTTAAAACCAATTTGACGTGATTAATCTGATCATGTTTCTTCCCGTAACTAACTCAAAGATGACCAAAATTCAGATCCAACGTGGTTAACAAACAAACAATATTACCCTACCAATCGTTTTATGTAACTTTTCACACGATTAATTTTATAAAAATACAGAGTACTTCATATATTTCAGATCTATAGAGAGTCTCCTAAATCATTAGCCATATGATCATATTTCGTATTTACTTCGTATTCAATTTCAATCATCAAACGGAATCATATGGTTGCAGTATTTCTCCTCTCTTTAATCCATTTCTAATCCGATAAAAAAAAAAGAAAAACGATATTCATTCTGGACCTGACAAACGGGCCGTGTCGTGTTGTGTTAGTATCACATGTAAATCGGTCACGAACATTTCATCGCAAACTCAACTCACTCCAATTTCTTGTCGTGTTTGTGTTAATCACTAACATAAACGGTTCATCAAGCCTCCCATACCCGTTAATTTCATGTCGAATTCACGTCGTATTTCCAGATCGTGTCATTATTTGCTAACCCTAGTTTATTCCTCCCAAAATAAAAATAAATAAACGATTAAATCAAAATAAAATATAATACAAATTCAAATCGACTTATTCACTCGATCCAAAACCGACCAGACTCGAACCAATTTCTTCCACTAACCCACCCTCTAGTCTCTAGTCTCTAGTCTCTAGTACAAACCTCAGCAAGCAGCAGAGTGCGACCCAAAAAAGCACGGGAAAACCCTAGAAAACCTCACCGTAAAATGGCGGCGACGACGGCGGAGGTGACAGAAAGACGAGGAATTCCTGCGGCGGCGTTCGTCGAAGATGTTCAAACTTATTTAGATCAATTAGGTCTTGATGTCAACTCTACTCTCGCTTTTCTCCAAGAACGGTGAGAGACCGTCTCATATAAGTATTTGTGTTTTAATTAAACGTATACGATTGATGAAGTTTTATTATTCTGCTTGTTTTGTTATGTGAATCTCCTATGCGACGGTCGTATGTATATGACGGTCTGCTTATTTATTTGATGCTTTTTTGTTGACCACCTCATATGCAGGCGGTCTATGACGGTCTCATTTGAGCTTTTGTGTTACTTCTTAGTTCATTTCGATGAATTTTTCGGTGGTTTTGTTATGAATTGTTTCGATATTCGATGTGATCAGTGGTTTAACTTTGATTTTATCATGTAATTGAAAATTTCTTTGTGATTTTGAATTTTAAGTGTGATTTCGTAGCTCATTTCAGTGAATTTTTCAGTCGTTTTTTTGTTATGAATTAGTCTGAATTATCTCATGAATTCGTTTTGATATTCGATGTGATCAGTGGTTGAACTACGTTCGTAGTTAAATCGTTGATCAGAACATAGTTAAACCACTGGTCACATAATATTTCATTTCCATGGATTTTCGTGTAGACGTGGTTTGAATTGGTATGTAATTTATATTCTTTCTCGGCTAAGTAATCGCTTCACGTAATCCATTACTTTTCTCTGGAGATGAATCGAACTCTGACTCCTGTGAAGACGCTTATGTGCAAATTTAGTGTGATATACATTGTATCCTGCAGATTATTCTGTAATCATTAGCAGTCTTGTAGAAGTTTGTTTTGGCACGTAAACTTCGACATAAGCGGGAGTATAGACTCCTAGTGATGTGAATTAGGATTAGCGCTTGTGCACATAGTTCAATAGTTTCCTTCAGAATCATTGTCCTGAGGTAAGTTCTTCCATGATGAATTATCGGAACCTGTAAATAAATGCGAGTATAGACTGCTGATGATGTGCATTGGAGTTCACTTTTGCGAGTTCACATGATTTAAATTTGTGTCTCGAAGTGTTTCTTCTGATTTCAAGTTTCCAAGTTCTAGAATATAGCTTTGCTTTGTTCATGCCGAGAGTACTTGAAGTACGATCTGTTAAAGTAAATCAAGAATGGTATTATAAGTTTGCTACTCGATCCCGTCTAACTTGTTGCGTGGAGTTACTACTTTGAGCGCATAAAGTGGAATCCTTTAAGTGTCTAATCGACTTACATTTTGTGGTGTAAGCCAATTATCCTTGTATTAGTATCTTTTATTCACCAAATTACTTCGATATTTTTCAGGCTTCAGCAATATAAGTTAGTTGAGATGAAACTTCTTGCGCAGCAGAGAGAACTCCAGGTAATTTTATCCCCTATTAAACCCACTCAAGGCCAATGCATCCAGCACGTGTGTTTGAGTAGTTTGACAAAGGAATTTATAATATAACACTTTGTATAATTGTATGTAATTTTGTCGGATATTCATGCTCAGTTATTGATTTAGGTGTTTGGTTGGTTGAACATTCTTTTCCCAGGCAGCTCTGCTGTTCACCGTTTTTTGCTTTAATATCATTTACTTGAAGGAGGGTAGACCAACCTTTAATACAGGATTTAGGGTCAAAGTATTGAACACACTAATACTTGTTAGAGCAGTTTAAGCTTGTTTTTCGTTTATGCTCAGTCAATAATGTAATTAGATTTTAGACTCTAATTTGGGTTTTGAGTCTGCTTACCGTTACATTCCATGCATTCCTTATTGTTGCCGACCTTTGGATTGTAGAATGCATGATGTAATTATTGAAGACTCATCACCTTTAGCGTCTTTATAATAGAGAAAGTTACTCGATATAATGAATTAAATTGTTGGATGTCACTTACTATGAATGCCCCTCAAAGTGTACCATTTGGTGTTAGTAGAAAGTTTGGCGGCTCTTTTTCCATGTTTTGTTTCAAATATTACATCACCTGCCTATTATACCCCCAGCTAAAGTCTAGCTCTTATTTGCGCGGAATAAAATGGTCGTATATAATCTGCTGTATTTGTAGTTTTATGTTTTTGTATTCTTTTACTCGTAACTCTTGTAGCAGATCAGTGATTAAGATGAAATGAATCATATCTAATGGAATGTTTTCTTCCAATTTGGCAAATAAAGCCTGTGGTGTCGACCCAAATAATATTGTAACTATGGTTTTGGTGGTGGTGTTGAATCCTGTGGTTTTAGAATAATAGGCTATAAGTGTTTTGGCTGCTCGTAGGATATTCGTATTTGTGACTTCTTGTCAAAATCTTCTTCTTGTCTCTATGTCATTGAGTGCTTGTCAAGCACTCAAGTTTATAAAGAAGATCATAAATTGGGTATCTTATTCATTCATGAATCTGTATTCTTTCTCAGGCCAAGATCCCTGATATTGAGAAGTGCTTGGACATTGTTGCTGCATTGCAGGCAAAGAAGGGTACTGGTGAGGTTTGTTTCTGTGGGGTTTTACCTGTTTCTCCCATTATGACTTACAAGTACTCCCTCCATTTCTTTAGGAAAGCCCCTAGGGCTCACTTTTTGTGAGAGAAAAAGTGGGTCCATGGGGCTTTATATATGAAATGGAGGGAGTATATCTCTTGTTTGCGACTCTGTTACTGTTTTCACCAGAAGGATCAATTTTACTCTTTATTGCGCATCTAATATTGAAGTTATAGTGAAAACTATGGACAAAGTGGCTTGAAGGTTTCTCAAGCGTGTTCTAAAATAATCACCTGTTTAATATAGCTTCGATGTATACCAACAAGGGAAAGAATAGTTTAAGAGTTCTTCAATATCTCTAATTAGGATACAAATGTTGGGTGCGAACGGGAGCGGAGGGGAGAATAAGAGATAAGAAGAGAGGAAGGGGATTCATTTTCTCTTATATATTTACAGCTGTGAAGGATTTGATTTTATTAGAAGGGGAAGGAAAATGGGACCTTCCTCTCTTTTTCTCTAATACAATCGCTTATTCAAGTAATTCCTCCCACACTTCCTTACCCCTTCCATCTATTCCCCTAGTTAAAACAATCTATCAGGAGTTTCTAACTGATCTAAACTCTGTCCAGAATTATCATCCAGTAGCTTTGACTGAAACAAGGTTTCTTGTCATGCTTTCATGTATATATATGTATTTATAAATCGGTTGCAAATGACATATTGCAAATTCCAGTCAATACATCTTGATTGGTTATGACTTTAGTCTTAACGAGTACGGTTCGGGTTCTTACGACTTCTACATTTCTTGCTGCTGTAAACAGAATTGTTATTAGCACGTTCACAAACAGTCATGCATGGCATGTTTTTTTTTTTTAGAAAATCGGAAAATGCTGCTTTAAATTTGAAATCTCAATAGAGGACACATTGATTGAGCTATATATTAACACAAGCCTGCCCAATAAGTCCATTGCGCGAAACTTTTCTGGAGAATCAGAATTTTCTAATTTTTTTTATTGGCCTCCAGAACTGTGACTTGCTCACACATCGTAATCATTAAGTGGAATAATGCTCGAGATTTAGTTGCTTCTTGTATTTTTATCTTATTTCTATCTATCTATAACTCTTTAAAAACCCAAAATATTCAACTGTTACAAATACAGTATTTGTAACAGTTGGATGTGGGTTGGATTGTCCTTTTATCCTCCTTTTTTTTACTCCTATTTTACTTCTTCATTCACCCACCCAGTTTAAGGACAAATCATATCCACCATATCAACCTTCTAAAACCGCTTTGTAAGCTCCTTCCCATCCCCCATATTTTCCTTGTTTTATATTCAACTGTTACAAATACAGTATTTGCAACAGTTGGATGTGGGTTGGATTGTCCTTTTATCCTCCTTTTTTTACTCCTATTTTACTTCTTCATTCACCCACCCAGTTTAAGGACAAATCATATCTACCATATCAACCTTCTAAAACCGCTTTGTAAGCTCCTTCACATCCCCCATATTTTCCTTGTTTTTTGATGTTAATTTTTGGTTTTTCAATTTTCATGTTTAATTTGAATTTGAATATTTTTTTTTTGTTTAGATGATTATTTACCGAAATATATTATAATCATTTACAACAAATTATTTTTCTCTTTTGGGGGACCGCGCGTGGTCCAACAACTAGTATATAGAAAAGAACAATTTATATCACAATTTGAATGAATTATGTGCTCTCTTTTTCATCAGCAACTATCAAGTCAATACCAAGAAACAGTTCTTTTTCAACGTTATATTTAGCTACATTCTCGTGACTCGTACTTTTAATTTTTAATCTTTTTTTATTCTTGGTAGTTCTTGAATAATGTCATATTCGGACAAATCTTGTAGTTTTCTTGACCTGCAAATCATAATTAAACCCTTTATACAACGATATTTAAAGAAATTACCCACAACTTTATTCCTCTTTCGTACCGTCTTTGACGATAATAACCATATTATGCCATGTGTTTATCGATGTATTTGTATACCCAGTTGTTGTAATTATTTTTTTTTTGCGAACATAATATCTATCTTTTAGTGTTTATATTGTTGAAAATAAGTAAATTATTCTAATATTATTTATTGTAATTTTCTTTTTTCACTACTTTCATAATTGATATTTTATATTTTTGTTTACCATTGATTTGTAAATATAAAAGTTACCTGGATTGTTAATGCATAAATTGTCAAAATATTATACACCTAAATATTATAAATATTTGTGTATCTTCATAGTATTTTCATGATTATATTGAATAGTATATAAAACAAAATATGAAAACTGCCTAAATATTATAAATATTATGTACAATAAAATATAGAAATTACCTATAAATATTATAAATATTTTTATATTTTCATAGTTGTTCCATGATAGATTTTAAATATTATATACAATAAAATATAGGAACTACCTAAAATATTATGTGGAGTAAATATTCTACAAAGAAATATTATTTACAATAAAATATAGAAACTACCTACATATTATAAAACTAAATAAATATTAAAAATTTTATATCCAATAATATAGTGACAAATGTTGATCAACGGAACCCTTGAGTTCTGATTTATTTATATAGTATTAAATTTTTGCGGTCGTAACTTTACTCGCTTTAGTCCGAATTTTTATTTTTAATTTTTTATTTGGTCAAAATTTATCCCTAATACCCAATTAATCATCTTAACAAAAATTAATAACTTATTAAATTAAATTCAATCAATTTGAAAACACAATTATTTTGCTACAATGGATTTCGATTTCATTAAAGAACAAGTTTAGTTACTAATTATTATAATTCGTTGATTATTATGCGATTTTTTTATATTTTTGGTTTTATTTATGTTATTAAAATTTAAATAGTTATTGGAGCGGTTAGGGTGGGTGGCGACGAAGTAAACGATGGTGGTTGGGGTAAAGTGTAACACCCCGTGTTAATTTAATACTAAATAAAAATATAATTTAAATCCTTGATTTAAATTCCAATTCTTTTCCTTCTTTTACTTCGTATTTAAAACGCGTCTGAAAAGTTTTCGTGAATTAAATACCGTCTCCTCATCACAAAATCTCAATTATCGAAAAACATAAAATAAATTATTTATTTTTTAAAGGTCAACCTTCAACCTTGACTTTTCTAAAAACTTTTATTTCTGAAAATGAAAATAAAACTTAATAAGTTCAGAATATCAAAAGAATCATATTCCGAAATTTTTATAAAATTTAATCCCGACTTCAAAATTTTGAAAAGTACTATTCACTCAAAATAAATTAATTTTTTTTATTACTCTAAATCCATTTTTAAGCACTTTTAATTTTCGCACGCGGACGCTTATTTTTATAAATATCGTTAACGAAATTTCAAA
>JAUEKU010092241.1:0-13082 GCA_032274805.1 Gypsophila paniculata
TAAATGATCGGGTTTTCATGGAAGTATGAAAAGAGTTATGCTTAATATTAGTAAACACGGTTGTGTGTATAAGCAAAATGGGTTCAATAACATAGAAAAGGTGTCATAACATAAAAAGGCTGGAATGTAATACCATTCAACAGTAACGATGTTAATTAATGTAATAAGAATTGCGAAATGACATACGGAGTACTTGATTTGGAGTAATGTCATAAGCTATACCCTTATTTTGTGCAGTTGGTGTATGAGGATTCACAGAGCCACCTTTGACAGAGACGGTTCGTGTGAGATCGTCACTGGTATGTCAAGAGTCTGACGATTGCTTCTTCTGCTTTACTGTTCGATCGATATACTCGTATTCGCTAAGGTTTACCTTAATTTCTGCTTTATCATTCTTCCCCAAGTAAGAACTCAGTTAATTTCTGCTTTAGTTAGCTTGGCATATAAATTTTGTTTTTCGGTCCACAGCCACATAATCTCATACTCCGTAACGGCCATTCGCTGTCTGTGTTACTTTATTATTTGATCGATAATGTGGTTTCAATGTCCACAATCTCAAAATAATCCGTCAAATCATTATGTAAGTGATTAACTTTGAAGTTCCTTTTCACGATGACAGGTCACCTTGGTTGATCAGCATGCGTCCCCAATCGTCCCACAACCGTTTTGCATACTATCTGAGGTAATGATCTTTTAAGAGTAGTGATATTTTCGTCCTGCATAGATGGTACCTTTAAATGAATATGATACAGTTTTAAGGAATGTTAAGGCCGATTTTAAACAATAAGCAATTAGTCTTCATACTGTGTTTTCGATATTAACATGTTTCCTAAAAACATCATTGTCATTGTTAAAAAACTATTGAACACAGTGAAATAATGTCAGTATATATCATGTTGACGATGTTAAGAACAAATGGTAGATGGCAAAACATCTACATTTTCAACACAAAGCATCAATTCTTTACTGCTTGATTTGAAAGAAGCAAACTCCTATCTACGTGAATCATTCATCGAACAGTAGTGAAACGTACATGAGGCAGGAATTGTGAAATGTTTAATAGTCTATCACTCTATCTTACCATTCATTTTGTGTGACTGTGCTCCGATGACCAAGAATTGACCTGGAATTTGTTATGCAACCCTGAAAACATGACAGGTGAGCAAATTAGGTGAAAAAACAGGTGTGATGCACCTACACAAAGTTAATGTGCCTACCTTGCTACTCTCAATATTAACCCAAAACTACTCCAATTATCACACCCGTCTCATGCGCACTTTCATCTTCTTTTATCATCCTTAGAAGTCTTATCCCAACATAGCTTACAACCATCAGAATAACAACCTGCTTGTCTGGGTAATCTCATTCTCAAATACGATAAAATACATCAAGAACTGTAGTGTTCAATATATACTGAAAGTTGATAATTTTTAAGGTACAGAACATTAATATTAAACTGCTGAAGATTCTGAAGGCGTAATACCTCAACATCAAGGAGCAGTAGTTCAAGTGTTTCGGTCTTGGTCATGTCTTTGATTTCAGGTCGTCTCCAATTGTGTATCACCCGGACATTCATCTCAGGAAGCCTTCTGGATTGAGTTGGTTAATAGCGAGAATCAGTGCAATGGCCATCGGCGATGATGAGATGAAACAATTCTTGGTGGTATGAATGTAGAGATGGCTGCAAATTGTGTCTCGATACTTTTGCCTTTGTTGTAAGTTTATAGGAAGGTATAATAATGTACATGTTTGGCTACTGGTATCTTCGATTTTCAAGTGATTCTAATTGGGCATAAATTTGGGAATTTGAAACATCTTTTTGTGAAGAGAGCAGAATATTAATGTAGAGAATTTTTACTTTGGGAGTTGTAAAGCCATCAAACCTCGTCTAGGGAATAAATTTAATCGCATTAAATAAGTCATTGGACTTAACGACTATGAATATTGCTGTGTATGTTTCCCATGTTTACATATTAAATATTAAACTTCTTAAAATTTAATTAAAATTAAAATTTAAAATTTAATTAAAGATTTCCGAAAATAGAACTTTGAATGAGGGGACTTGTTTTGAGATTTTCTGAAAAAATAGGCTGCCACGTCAACTTTTGATTACTCTTCTTTTATAGAGAGTATGATTACGGAGGAGATCTAAATCGAAATAGAATCATGAGACCTCAACCGTGTGGCAACGAGGGTTTTCCAAGAATCGAACTTGAGTACTCAAGCACGCGTGAGACTATGATATCATATTAAAATACCAACTCAACCAAAATTTTAAGATGATGGTTGAATAGGTTCATATACCTTAACAAACATTCATTCAAATTCGCTTTAAAACATGGTTATAAATTCCACGCGAGGAAAGTATTCTTTCTCATGTAAATTTCTACAGTTATTTTTCATTTGCATATATGTTCCTCACAATTTTGAACTGCAGTATCATCTATAGAAATATAATTTACGGAGTATAATTTTTTCTAATGTTTCACACACTACCTGACTTTTAAAGCTATTATAATAACATTATGTCATTATCATAAGGTAGTCTCGTATAAAATTTACTACTAGTTAAAGAATTGCGCGTAGCCTTTTTGCTTTCAACATGACTTATATATATGATATGCAAGCTTTTTTCTTTTGTGTATGTGAATTTATATGATGCCTTTATCTTCAAATTGCTGTGTAAAACTCAAATATTCCATAATTACTTACCAAGCTTAGCATAATCTTTGCCAAAAAAAAAAGAACAAAAAGAAAAAGAAGCTAACATGTGTAAATGTTTCTATTCTTTCGTCACATGTAAGGTTCAATATTTCGAGTGTCAAAGTTACTAAACCCCTTTCATGACATTCGTTTCTTCAATTCAGAGGAGAAATAAAATTATACGACCGCTTGTATATTACTCATTTTGTATTGATCAATTGTTTACTCTTTTTTTTTTAAAGACGGAGCGTTAATGCACTATACTTTTATTTTTTTGGGTTTTTCCCATATGTACCCCTATATTTTAGTCTTTTCCCACGTATACCCTTTCGTGTTTTAAATTTCCACGTATAACCCTGAACTCTATTACTTAACTTCAAACGTGACCTAATCTCATTTAAACGTTAATACTCCGTTAATTATTTGACTTTGTTTGACTATTTTGACTTTGATTTACTATTTTGACATCATCATATTATCATATTTAATTTCATAGCAAATTTTAACAAATAAATCAAATATTTCATATGCTTCTTCAAGCTAATTAAAACTTTTTTGCTATCCTTAGAGCTTGAAACTCCGTCTTCTCCATTTGCTTGCCTTAGTTCGATATTTTCCGAAAATACGATATGCTCACTAGTCAACCATGTAACAAAATAGTCAAGTAAAGTCGTAATTAACGGAGGGTTAACATATAAATGAGATTATGTCATGTTTGGAGTTAAGTACGAGTAATAGAGTTTATGGGCATACGTAGGAATTTAAAACACGAAGAAGTATACGTGGGAATAGCCTAAAACACAGGGGTACACATGAGAAAAACCCTTATTTTCTTTAGAGTTAACTCTCACGCGCGCCTCCAGTGCGTGTTTACCACTCGCCAATTATTTCCTAGATATTTCACCCTTTGACAAAGCATTTTTTTATAGGTTTAAAAACGGTCTCATTGTCACTAAACGTGGTCACTTTTTAATCACAAATTATTAGTCACAATCCGAGACTAAAGTATTATAAACCATAACCCTTTTAAAAGTCGATTACTGAGGCACAACACAACCGATGACACGGTAATGGTTTTAGGTACTTGGACTATTAAGTATTAAGCATAACAGTTTGATGAAATGCCTGAGTGAAATGTCTACGGGTTTGGTCGAATTGGGTCGATTCATTGTTAACACTGTAAGGAGCTGTTAAAGCTTGGACTATATACTGACGAGTTTAAACGACCATCACTTGATTATCGATATGTAATCGAAATGTTGGGTTATCGAGATGGCGACAGTCGTGTTAAAACATGCTTTCACGGGTTTTAGTCGAAAACAGAACATTAAGACATGAATCTGAAACATGTGATTGTCATAGGCTCTGTGCTGAGAGATAATTGTCCGCGACATTCACCGGTTTGATCGTTTAAGGATGGGATACATTCTTGTGGAGACTGCTGGTAAAATTGCTGATTCGAGTCCCAAATCTCGTAAAATACGCACTTCTCAGAGGTAGCGAAAACCTCACTCGTCGTACTTTTGCCAGCATTCTTTTGAAACATTTACAGAGCTTCTTCTGTATCATCTTGAACTGCTGTCGTTTCCGAGTTTAGAACTTCTTCCATTTAGTCCAATTCACTACATTTCTCCATATACGCAATGCTTTTTACATCGTAAACTCTGCAGCAAATTAGTCATCTGAATGACATTTTTGCTTCATCATCCATCATTTTTGGGTAATCAAAGTACATTGAAAAGTAAATCATATCAATGTCTGTATGATCACTAAGTACCAACAATGATACAATGATTATGTAAATTTGATTACCTTCTTATCAACACTTTTTTTACCAACTACCTTTAAACTTTGTTTTCACTAAGGTGGGATATTGATTCATTTTTTGTGTTTGCTAACGCTATTTAGGTCACGTACTTTTGGACTTAATGTTAATTCAATTTCGCTATTTTCAAAACAATTCAGCTAAGTTTAGTTCGAAAGAACAGGGCCGTAGTCTAATCTACTCGTCATTAAGTACTTTAAGAGATTAAGAAATATGTATGGCTTGTAAGTATGTAATGTTGCTTATGTTACCTTCTTTTGAGTTAGTTGGAGCACATGCAAAGTAAAGAGAGTTGTAATTTTTAAGTGCAAAAAAAGAACTAATGGCAAAATTTTGGAGGCTTTTCTTACAAGAGATATAAGTGGAAGAAGAGATGATGAGTCCACCATATGTGGCTAATAACTTAAATATCAAAGAAGTAACTACTTTAGAATCTTCCTTAGGTCCGTTCTTTTCGGTTCAGTTCAAAAATTAACTAGAGTATAATCATCATTATTTCAATACAGTTCAGTTTAGTTTAACTCAATTCAGATCCGAACAATGTACTCCATCTGCATAGAGTAGAAGGTAATAGTGAAATGTCAATCTTAATTCACCACATTTTACAGTTTATACACAGTTACACTAACAACATGTCAACATCTCTGCATTTACATCCTTTTCCTCATTCATTCTCACCAAACCTACATGGGTACTGACTCTTTTCTCATGTATAATTATACCTTCTTAACACCAAAGCCAACATCACCTATTATAACAACCTTATCCCTCTACCAAAACATTAGTTTCCTCATAGCATACTGTTTTTCTTGGCTGCATAGTTGTGTGGCTTGAATTTGTATCACACTCGCTTCGTTTTTGTTGATATTGTTATGGGTGTTCAGGAGAGGATTCGAGAACGTATGGAAAAATTTGTGGTTCTTCCTTTCTCTATGGCGGGGTGTGTGTCTCATGCCAGTGTGGCCGTGGCCGAACATAGGCCTAAAACACCTAAACTTGATCTACAATCTCCTACATCAAGTATAGTAACATGTCACTATGCTCAGATTTTTTATCAATGCAATGTAGCTTCATTTTTTTGGCAAAGTTGCGTACATCAGACCCTGCTTATCCTCACCATAAATAGATGGAGGTTCTGAAACGCTGGAGTAATGTTAGTGATGTAACTTCTGTTTTATTAGTTTTTTTAACCTCGGTTATGAAATTTCAGGAAATAAAGAAGACGATGAGGACACGGATGAAGAGAGGTTTTTAAGACCTATTCTGTCAACAGGAATTAACAGGCTATTGAAGGGTTTCAAAAGCTTGTCTCAGTTATTTAGTAAGTACTCTTTGCTTAAACAGCTTGCAACAGATGATCGTTTGAGAAATTATCAAACTGACTGCAATCTTTTTCTGTCCGTGAGTCAATTCCGCACTGCTGCTGAGTCAATTACTTTCTTGAAAGAGCTTAGAAACTAAAAGATGTCATAACGAACATTACCTTAGGAATTGTATTGGATGACTGTCACTTCGCAATAAGAAGGAAACAGCCTGCATGTTTGGCAAATCATTTTGTTATACTCCACCGTATTCCAAAACCAAAATGCTTGTGATCGATCACTAGGCTCGGCATATGAAAAGAGAAAACTGAAGTTTCTTGTTTTTATGCATATGCTTCTTATATTGTGAAAAATGTGCAATTACTCGAACTTCGACCCCTTAACCAGTGCGTAGGTGAAAACCTTCAAAGCACATCTGATATGTTTCTGCGGATTATGTTCTATGTACATAGATTCTGATCAGATGCTCATTGTTGATCTTCTTTCTTAAGTTTACGAGGATGAAATGGAAGAACTCGACATGGATATGGAAATTGGAAGCCCAACAGATGTGAAGCACGTGGCGCACATCGGATGGGATAGTTTGGGGAACACAAATCCAATCATGGAATGGAAAGACATGGACATTACTCCTGCATTCATCACACGCCCGACTTCAGTTGCTCCAACTTTGAAGCACTTTCAGGTCTAATCTTTTGGAACCTTTGTCTGTGTCAATGCTTCCTCTACTCGCATCAACTTATTTTTCAAGCTTTGTACCCTGTTTTTCTATGCATGATGTTTTGATGTTGTACAAAACTTGATGTTTTTAGCAATGCAAGCTTCTCTGATCTCTGTTGTTGAATTGCATACTTGTACTGTGGTCGGAAATCGTATTTTAGTCCTAAACATTATTCACCTTTATTTTCAGTGTGGTGCCGTAGAATTTTGTGTTACACCAACTAAAGCTTTGTTGTTGTTCTCGTGAAATGAACATTGAACATAGTATTTTGTTTCGCGTATGTCTCGAATCCCGAGTACCCAAATAGCATCAATCCCTAGTTGTCACATGATACAGGTCAAGAAAATTACAATCACATGGAAACGGAATGACAAGAAACTGAGAATGCAAAACAACAATGCAAAATCAAAAGAGTATTTGCTTCAATATACAACAATTTCTTCATTCTTCTTCAATACATTGATCATAAAACCACATTTACTTAACAAAGTAAGGAAGGTCAAGAACATACAACAGAAAGTAAGCCCAAACAACACCGGAAACACCCCCAAAGAAGAACCCGCCAGTGAACTTAGCCCATCCATCAGCGGTCTGGAGCTGGTCGGGAGCCTTCTTACGTCCGGTTAGAGTCAAAGCCGGGGCGATTGAGGGATCGCCTTCTTTGAACGAGGCAATGCCATACATAGTCAAGCACATGCTGAGGATGATTACAAGGCCTGCAGCAGCCAAAGAACCTGCAGCACCAGCATACTCGGTGTTCCTTAGTGGGCCTGCTTTGACAAATGGGCCTACCAGAAGAAGCCCATGGGCTAGGCCCACCTCAACACCTCTTAGAAGTGGGTTGACTGCAGTTCTGTAGGCTGGTAGGTTTGATAGGTACCATGCAATTAGTGGGCTTGATGTTACTGGTGTCTCTAGCCCACCTATGAATGGGTCTCCATTTAGTGGCTGGACTACTTGGTATGTTGGCTGCACATTTTTCGAAATATAATAATGTCATTGACGAGAAAATTGCTCGCTCGATTTCAGTCAATTAGTCGCACTCTAAAGTTTTTGTGAAAACAAACGGCTTTAACGAGATTCATTCACGGAAAATAGGGTCATCAACTTATCAATATATAGTTTGTGCCAATCAATAAGCTATGTCGATACAATAGTAAGGTCGTTAATTATTTTATGAAACCATTGTACGGACTCGTAGCATCACAAAAGTAGCCATAAGAATATTAGTGTCTCGCAAATTTTTAATATTTTCTCTCCAAATTATAGAAACCATATCAAATATGTGACAATTTAATGCGGTGATTTTGATACTCGATACCACCCGACAACCCTTAATCATTGTCCTTCACCTATATAATGGCTTGTGGCATTGTGGGTTTCAAGTCTAAACATTTGCTCTTTGTCAAGGTGGATTTCAATTAGCACTACTAATTCTTTCTTAAGCTACTTTTGCTTTGTAATTATTAGTCGGCCAAAAATAGCCAAATATTATACATTATGTTGTTTTTTAAGGCTTTACAAACCAATCAAATAGCTACAATGTGACAACTTGAATTAGTTAATTTGAGACAAAATGGTAGGCGCACACAAAAATGTCCCAACTATAAACCAATGGTTGATATTCATACATCCCAAAACCACCATCAAAAGCACTCGTCACACCAAACAATTTACTCCCTACACATTATGCTTAACCAAACATCATCAATTAGTGAGTCTCATTTTTTTTTAAAGTGTTTAAATACTATTAGTACCGTTTAATATGCTTATCGATATGTTAATTTGGTTCTCTACACATAGGAAATCTTGTGTATAATCGTTTATGTAGATAACCAATCATTATAACTATCAAATACGATATCATAAGCTAAATCTAATCGTAGAGGTTATAAAATCAATTTCAATATTAGGCAACATCGATCCTAGCTAGATTAAGAACACTATGTCACTCATGGTCAAGTTGAATATAAACACTACTCAAACATACCAAGTCCAAACAAAATGTATCACTCATAATTTAAATAAACAATTGCATCTAAAACTAGTGACACAACTCACATATATACTAGTAATATATATTCCTTTTATTCCAATCTATTAATTATTATTATCTTTTGAATTTTCTCTAAAAGTAACATGCAGTAGCCAGTATCTTACTATTGATTGAAACGGAGAAAGTACAACCGTAAAAATACCTTTTCGGATTGAATGGCCTTAATAGTAAAGGAAGTTGCCCTCCTAGAAGAAGGGAACACTCTCAAAGAAGGAATACCCTTAGGAGTCACCAACAAAGCCCTAGTTGCCTTCACATTGGTGAAGCTACTCTTCAATTGACTAGCCATTGGTGAAGTAGTTGTTGCCATATTTTTGTGCCCTTAAGTTTGTACACTTATGTTACAAAAATGGCAATAGTGCCCTAACAATAAAAGAAATATAATGCAAGTTAAAGATTTTGAGAGAGAACAAAATAAAAGGTGAGGTTATCCTAGAGAGTTAGGTTACTTGGTTGTGGGTTAATTGCCCTTAGTTTTGATTGGTTGTTTTGTATTCTCTACCCTATCCACTCTCATCTTCATATTTTTTTGGATTTTTTTGGACAAAATATTGTGAATTGTGATCATATATGTTTTGGGGTGATTTTGTAGTTGTGTAATTTGATGTTGCTAGATCCATTATGTAAAGTGGGCTAAAATGATATTCATGGCCCATTTTATTTATTCATGGCCCATTTTATTTATTAGTAAGGTAGAGATTTTTTTTTTTTTTTACATGTTTGGGTACTTATATATAAATAAAATATTCCTCGTATACAGGACTGTCAAACCATAATTTATGATAGGACATGTTCAAGTGTATAAAAAGCCGAATAAAATTAGTCTTACAAAATTTTATTTTGATAATCGAATGTTTTACTTTTACCATGATAGCAAACATAATTAAATTAGACAACTTTTAATATAAATATGTTTGTTATTTGTTGATTTAAAATGTTAAATAAATACAAGATACGAAAATAGTTTATCGAGCTTATCTCCTACTAGGTTTGTCCTATAGGAGAGTTGTTAGATGGTTGAATATACAATGAGTTAATTACCTGAACGAGGACTATCTCAAATCCAAAATCAACAATTAAGATCGTGAAAACAATGAAATTAAAAATGAACTAAACTCAAAAGCTTAGAACTCAACACAAATCTATAGGAGTATAATAAACTCGTGGAGCTTCATATAATAAAAGGATGTAGAAATTATTTTTTAGAAGTACATCTATGAAGTATAAATGTTCTTTACTAACATCAATAGTTGCTAGGAAATTGCTTAAATTTACCACTATTTTGGCATTTAATGAAATAATTTATTTATTTTAAAATAAAGGAGAATGATGGCTTGACTAGATTCCATTCAAAATGCACCATGTTACACGATTTATAAAATATTCCATTGATTTAATTTTTGGATGTTAATGAATATTCGTATATGACCATCCACCACTCAACGTTCACTTTTTAATGACCGTCTTTGACGAATATATGTATAGGATTGAAAAAATTTAAAGAATGATTTTGATTGTGTTAGAATAATTTGATTGGTACATTTTGTGAGAAATGAACATGTTTATTTTTTTAAAAGATTGTAACAAAAATTCATCAATTAAGATTCGAGAATAGATTTTTGGGTCTAGCTAGTCTAAATAGTGAAGGTGATCAAATGACTTTTTGTTGAACAAAATCAATTTATTATATTTACTAAGGACTATAAGGAGTAATCAGATTTTCTATCATGTGTATGGGGTGCACATGAATACGTACATGATAAGAAACTCAAAAGGGAAATTTTCTAATGAATCCTTGCATTAAAAATCAAAATATTCCAATAATTTATCGCTTTAAGGAAATAATTCTTGAGAATATTTTCATTTTGAACTTCTTATCATGTGCACCCCATGCATGTCCCCATGCACATGATAGAAAAATCGTTACTTTATTTATTATTTGTTACTTGTACAATGAGAAATTAGTGTTTTAATTCGTACGTAGTTATTGGATACGAGTTATTTAAAAATTAATAAATTAGAAAATAATTTTAAAAAATATTGAAGAACTTAATACTGAGTAGCTTATAACTTTAAGGGATTAGTTTATTTCTAAACATTTTCAGTTTTGTACGCTTAAAGATGTGTCCAGTGGCCGACACACATCGAAAATCGTTAGTGAATAATTCAAAATTCATCTCTACAATAATCGAACTTTCATGTACTTATTCAGTACCTTTTATTTTACGAATAAAAAACGTATCACTATCTATTGGGTGTCACTATCTGATGGACAACTATGAAAATTTCACCATCTTGTAGAGTCGTGGAAGTTATTATTTTTAATTTAAAGAATGTCAACTTAAATAGTTATGCCTCTAGACAAATATACTAATAAATTAAAAAATATATAAAAAGTATTTATCCTAATAAACATTTAAAAATTAATAATCGAGGTTGTATACCCATGCAAATTAATTCAACCGATAAATTTAGGATGATAGACATAGTTGTAAAATCTGTGATAACAATTTATTTAGTAGCGACATTAAACCATGTCGCATGGCATCAGGGTTGGATCTACCACTTACACTACAGGGTTTTTGAGATATCGAAAAACTAATTTCATATTTTATACTGGAGTATATTTTTCAAGACATTGAAAAAACAATTTATATATAGCTTGAAAGTTGAAATTACGTGGCATGTAAGGCAAATGTAAGATTTTGTGGTCAAGATTCACTAAGAAAGGTAATTGGATGAGTCGTTGTTAAATCCAGCCTATCAAGTGAGACCTCATCCAAGCACTAAATAAAACTCTAATATAATCGAATTTTAATTTATTTATGACATCACATTATTTGGTGTTATTAAATTTCCTTTGACAAGGCCCTTATCAATTGTACATTTATCTTTTCACAATTTAAATTAGATTTAGACCTAATTTAAAAAGTATGTAACATCGTTTTCGATTTTATCTTCGAATTGAAGTTATTGTAACAATAATGTAATTTTGTGTCTTTATCCGTTCCAATTGAAATCTTTGCTATTTAGTATGAACCATTATTTGACAGTTATCTAATTAACTGATTTCAAAAATGAAGCTAACTATTCATCTTAAAAATATATAGAGGCATAGTGATATTATGTTCACTATTAATACACTATTGTAACGTAGATTTTATTCATGAATTATAAATCTTAACATCCACACATAATAGGATTTGATCGTAATTGTTCGATCATTAACAATTTCACGTACGTGTTTGATGTCGTATTCATCCACTAATTATTACTCCATCCATTTCAATGATATAGCCCCATGGGCCCACTTTTTGTGAGAGGAAAAGTGGGCACATGGGGCTATATCATTGAAATGGAGGGAGTACTACGTATTTCCAAGACCTTGATCATTAGATGAATTATTAGCTTAGGTGACATACATTCAATAAATATTAACTAGTTTGAAACTTAAATCTGATATATATATAAGTAATAGTGCATCATATTTCAAAGTAACAAACATATTTTATCCGTATTAAACACGTGGCACAGATTTTAAATCTAATACTTTAAAATTTACTAGACGTCGATCAATACCGCTACTAATTTTAGTACAATATCGAATGAAGCAAATTGATTTCCGTAACAACAACGGCCTTTTATGACAAAGTAAAAAATGATGGTCCAAAAATAAAAGGGTGATGAAGAAACCATCAAAAGTGGCTTTTCCTAACGAATGGTGGGACGTTAAAGAGTAAAGTGTCAACAACATTTCCTTTTGGTCCTGCTTTATTTGAATATTTGGCCCTAAACACGAGTAAGATCTTATTGTATCGTATTAAAATTATCTGAATTGAACAAAACTGAAATAAATTAAATTGAAGAATAAAATTATTTTTGAAAAAAATTGCGATTGTTTGCGTGTACCTTTATACTTGTTGAAAGTTAGGTATCTTCTACTTGAGTTTGTTCGAACTTGATGACAAATTGTGTGTGTTAGTTGCTCTAAAGTTGATAAGAATACAAATAATTTTATACAACAATTAATATTTTAAAGTCACGCAAAATTACATAAATCAATTTGCGCGATTTTTATTTAAAATGCATTATATATACAGAGTTTCTCAATCTAATACTATATACATAAGCCAGAACCCAGGGGCTCCGTTGATTAACATTTGTCACAATACTATCGCATATATAAATAGTTTAATATTTTTAATATTTATTTAGGCTTATAATATTTTAGGTAGTTACTATTTTATTGTATATAATATTTAAAATCTATCATGGAAAAACTATGGAAATACAAAAATATCTATAATATTTATAGGTAATTTCTATATTTTATTGTAAATAATATTTAAAATCAATCTTGGAAATACTATGGAAATATAAAATATTTATAATATTTAGGCAGTTTCTATATTTTATTGTATATACTATTTAAAATAATCATGAAAATACTATGGA
>JAUEKU010092351.1:0-13075 GCA_032274805.1 Gypsophila paniculata
CGTAAATGTTGATCATGAAGGTCTAAATATACATACATAACATTAGTATGAAAAGAATCAAACAACTAATTACACCTAATATTTAAACACTTATTATTCTAACATTGATTACACCAAACGATTTAACCGCATTGGAGGAACGCGCGCGACAGCGCGCGTTCAGACAACTAGTATAGAAAAAAAATGTAGAAATTGGCTTTATGAATTATAATTATCCCTAATTAAATTGTGAGATATGGTGTGAAAATGCAAAAGAGAAGAAGTGAATAGTAGAGCAAATGTAGTGACATAGAGCAGTATAAAGAGAGAGTGTATGTACATACATTGGGTGTTAAACCCTAGACAGTGGAGTTGAGGGGCAAATCATAGCAAAGCATGAAGCATGCTCATTTTTTTGACAATGACCTCTCGCTCTATATTCCTTCCATATTCTACTCCTACTAGTCTACTAGTACTACTACTTTGTGGGTTCTCACAATCTCGCCACCCCCACTATTCTCTCTTTTTGGCTTAGGGATTAGGATGTTTGTCGTCGATAATTATGGTTGATCGTTTAGTGTAGTATATACTTTTTTTATAACGATAAACGATTAATTAGAAAGTTTGTTTCATTTTCATACCACGATCACATTAAGCTCGATCATTTGATTACCGCGCACAAGTACGTACTCTTTTACTAGTATATTTCTAATTCCTAATTATAAATTTGTTGATTATATTTTATAAAAATTTGAATAGGTTTGTTGCATACTTGCATGTTATATAATATACGGAGTAATGGTTTAATAACTATATATTGCACCATAATTTTGACCTTCGATTTATGTTATGATTTGTAGGTGCATATTTCAATTTGATTAATTACTTTATTGATATCTTAATTTACCATCAATTTTAGTAGCCACCCTATAAAATATATTTTGTCATGAATATATTAACGAAAACTCTTTCATAAGCATCATACTTAATAAATATACTTAATTTGGGTATAATTATTGTGCAAAAAAATTATGAAGCAATCATCTTTTTTAAACATGCAAAATACAAATGAGAAAATTGACTGAAAAATCAAATGAGAGTTCATATATAAATTATTTTCCGTACGTGATTAATAAATTTAGAGCATTTTTAGGTAGACGTTTTTAATTGAGTATCTTTCTGTAAGTTGGATCGTAATTTTCTGAAAGATATCCTTTGCAAATTTATATAGATAAAAAAATATATAAAATCTAATAATGATACTCGTAGTCTATAGAATATGAAAAAGACGTAGAGCTTTTTCTTTTTGTTCCATAGCTTTGCCATACTTTTGTGTCAACTTTTATATACTATACACCCAATTACTACGTCTACTTACTCCTTTGCATCACTATCTTTGTTACTCTCCTAGTCTCCTTTTTGTATTATTGTTCTTGTACTCCTACTTCTCTTTTTTTCCCTCTCAACTCACTTGAAGAATCCAAGATGAATTTTCATTATTTAATTGATTATTATGTATGATGTAGACTTAATTCAAAGGGAAATATATAATTCATAATACTAAAATACTCTTATTATAAAGAACATTTTCACCAATGTATATTGTGCATTTTTTTTATAGAACAATTGTACGACATATTTTTTTTTTCCAAAATGTAAATTAATTGATTATATTCCTTGATAGGAACAAATGAGTGCCACAAGAATAATAAGATCGTTGGAAGTCATACAACTGGTCTTATTTAAGAATTTGAATAACAAAACAAAAAGATTAGAAGAGAAATAAATATCGATATATCATTAGTGTGAATGTGAATAGACATTGTTCAAAACTTTAACAGTGATAATTTAACGAAACAGTGTTATCATCAACTCAAGAATTTTTATCAAAGACAAAAGCAAAATACTTTAAATCTTCATTGATACATGTTGGTTGATTTTTTTCACATTTTTTACAACATCTACTAGCTGTAAACTAACTTTCCATGCATGGCATGGATGATTCAAAAAAGACAACTAAAACTATGCTTTTATTTGCTACTTTTAAACCAAAATTTCAATCTTAAACATACATACTCATATTTTTCAAGTACAAAAGATGAAATCAAAGTTACCAAAATATACTGAGTATAACTTTTACGTACCTTTGAATTTCTTTTCAACGTTTGATGAGGGGTCAAAATAAAAACTCACAATCATAACCATTTTTATCCAAAGTTGAGTCAAAAGATGATTTACAAATTGGGCTTTTTTCAACATTTGGCCCATAATTTTGCTGTCTTTTTCCCTACCATTTTTTAAATCTTTGTATTGTACCGTTATATATATTTGTGCATTCAAACTATTTGCAACATAAAAAAACCCAATTACTCTATTATAATTTCAAAATATTACTCTCAAGATAATTCGTTACTTGTTTTGAAGTCGAGTTAGCTTTGCGAGGTATGAATTAGTATGTTACGTACTTTGTATTCATTGAATTCGAAAATTCTAAACTATACTCCTTTTATTTGATTAATAATTATAATTTTTTAATTTCAATGGTACATGCCTTTATTCTTTGTTAGTAGTAGGTTTTTATGAGAAACAATACAAGTACCCTCATTATTTTGGAATATGTTGTTGGTCACTCATGATTATTGTAAGTTAACGTCATGTGCAAATTGCATCTTTTGTCAAAAATATTTCTTAAAATCATATAATTTCATCACCTTGCATTTTAAGATGATTATGGTGGACCGTGACAAAGCGAGTATTAACTATTTAAAAAGTCACAATTCAAACCGCTATACAACGTACAACAACTTTATTTATGTATATATATACGAAGTACTTATTTCAGTCAATAAATTCATCAATTATTATAGGCATACAACGATCTTAGACTTGCTATTACTCCCTTCATTTCATTCATAAGGCCCCATTGGGGTTTGGCACGAGTTTTAAGAAAGTGGGAAAAAGTAGAGGTATAATGGTATTTTCAATTAATATGTAAGTTGTGTGTATGGAAAGTTGTGAAAAAGTGAGTTTATTTAGGTAATTTTCAATGAAAAAAGTAGATGAATTTGAAAATGAGGCTAAATGAGTGAAATTGCAAAAAAAAGAAAAATGGGGCTAAATGAATGAAATGGAGGGAGTATATTATTTATTTATACAACTTTTGTACTTTTAAATTCTTTGAATGACACTTAATATATAATTGGTGCTTCTTTTTTGTAGATCCAAGGGCGGCCAAAAGGAATGATACTCATAATCTCACTCATTTGATGCACTCTACACTAGCTACCTACTTTATTACCTCCACAAGGGTCATTATATTCCCCTAAAGTCCAAAACATGTTAGCCAAGAAGATGATGAAAGAAGCTCACATAATATTCATCTTACTACTACTCATTTCCTTAGTCTTTCAACTGTCATGTGGCAATGAAATCAACCATCTCTTATTATTTAAAGCCTCAATAAAAGACCCAACTCATGCCCTTTCTAATTGGAACAATTCCACACCACTTTGTAATTGGAATGGTGTTACTTGCTCACTCTCAAACACATATGTTCAAGAAATCAACCTCTCTAGCAAGAACATCTCCGGCGAGGTTTCTCCGTCCCTCTTTCGCCTATCGAGGGTGGAGTCAATTGACCTATCGAGCAACCAACTCTATGGGAAGATCCATGCTAAAGCATTTTCATGTCTTTCAATTCGAAAGCTCAACCTCAGCAACAACAATCTAACAGGTCAAGTCCCAAGCCCAGTACTGGGCTCGAGACTTGAGACTTTGGACTTGTCCAACAACATGCTTTCTGGATCAATCCCGAAAAATTTAGGTTGGTTATTGTTCCTCAAGTACCTTGACCTTGGCGGGAACGTCCTCACGGGGCCAATCCCTGAGTCGATTTCAAACTTGACAAACTTGGAGTACTTAACATTGGCATCCAACCAACTTATTGGTGAAATTCCATACGAGTTGGGATATCTGAAGAGACTAAAGTTGATTTATCTTGGTTACAACAAGCTAACAGGTCGAATTCCAAACGAGATTGGTATGTTAAACTCTCTTTACCATCTTGATCTTGTTTACAACAACCTTAGTGGATCAATACCCACATCATTTGGCAACCTAACAAGTCTACAATACCTCTTCTTATACCAAAACAACTTAAATGGTACAATACCTCCCTCAATTGCCACAATACAAACCCTAATTTCCCTAGACTTGAGTGACAATTTACTCATAGGAGAAATCCCACAAAACCTAACCCCACTACAAAACCTACAAGTTTTCCACCTTTTTTCCAACCATTTAAGAGGAAACATCCCAAATTCCATCACTTTACTTCCTAAACTCCAAGTTCTTCAACTTTGGTCAAACAATTTACATGGAGAAATTCCTCAAAACCTTGGAAAATTTAGCAACCTCACAATTTTAGACCTCTCCACAAATTCACTTGTTGGTAAAATCCCTAATTACCTTTGTAACTCAAGAACACTTTCCAAACTAATTCTCTTTTCTAACTCACTTGAAGGAGAAATCCCACCTAGTTTAGGTCAATGTCATTCACTTGAGAGAATTAGATTGCAAAACAATTCACTTATTGGGGAATTACCCAAGGGATTTACCAAGCTTGAAAATGTAAATTTCCTTGATATTTCAAACAATAATCTCTCAGGAAAAATTGATCATGATTCTTGGAACATGGTATCCCTTCAAATGTTGAATTTAGGGAAGAACAATTTTGTTGGAAAATTGCCTGATTTGTCAAGTAGTGTAAAACTTGAGAATTTGGACTTGTCTGAAAACCATTTCTCAGGTAATATTCCTCCAAGTTATGGGAATTTACTAGAATTGATGGACTTACAATTAAGTAGGAATCAAATTAGTGGAATTATCCCTAGGGAGTTGTGTTTCTGTACCAAAGTTGTAACCCTCAATCTTAGCCATAACAGGCTATCTGGTCCGATCCCTTTTGGGTTGGGCCAGATGCCGGTGTTAGGCCAGCTCGACTTATCAGATAATCAACTCTCAGGTATGATACCGCGAAATTTGGGTTCAATGGACTCTTTGGTTGAGGTTAATGTGTCATACAATCACTTGCATGGTGCTCTTCCACCCAATGGTGCATTTCTAGCCATGAACTTGAGTGACGTGGCGGGGAACAACCTTTGTGATGGGGACCACTTGAGTAATGGCTTACCGCCGTGTCAAGGGGTGGCTAAGGACCCCACCACCACCGCCATGTGGTGGGGTCTAGGTGCATCACTTGGTGTTGCAATAATGGTTGTTGTAGGATTTGCTATGTGTATGATAACCTATGTGAAAAGGAGAAGTGCTTGTAATTTGTTAAATGTACAAAGGTTGCAACATGAAGATGGTTTATGGGAAGTCCAATTTTTTGACCTTAAGTCATCTAAATTACTTTCCAATAAAATCCAAGATATCATATCATCAACAAATAACAATAAAATCATGAAGAATAATATTGATAATGATGATAATGATATTGATTTTGTTGTGGAAGAAATTAGTGTGAATAATTTATGGGAAGAAATTTTGGAAGTAGGTAAAATTAGGCATGGGAATATAGTAAAACTTTTAGGCGCATGTAAGGGTGAAAAATGTGGAATATTGATATATGAGAAAATTGAAGGTAGTAAGTGTTTGAGTGAAGTAATACATGGTTTGAGTTGGGGAAGTAGAAGGAAGATTGCTCTTGGGATTGCTAGGGCTTTGAAGTTCTTGCACTATGGTTGCTCGCCGAGCGTGTTGGTCGGGGAAATGTCGCCGGAGAGGGTGGTAGTTGGTGGTGATGACGGCGAGGCTAGGGTTAAGTTGGGTGTTGGTGGGTTGTTTTGCCTTGGACCTAAGAGTTTCTTGTCTTCTCCATATGTTGCTCCAGGTAAATTATTCTAACTTTACTGTTTGATTATTTATTTTTTTGATAAATAATTTATTTACCGCCAAATAATAATTGTACATAAAAAAACTTATTCTAAAGTACAATCTTAAAAAATTCGTAAGACACGTAACTAAAATAATCATAAACTATAACCTGAAAATGACTATATAACTTGATTATTATTGAAATTTAGCTATTTTTGAAGTAAACCATAGTATATCATGAATAGTTGTTCACGTATTCTTATAAATTCTTGATTATTTTACGTCTAAATAAATTACTTTTCCTGAAAAAAGAAAATCATATGTACCCATATATATTATTAACCACATACTTAAATGATTGATCCAATTATATACGACATTATATTGATTAAAGTGTAACAATTCAATAGGCCAAAATCATAATGTTAACAAGGATTTAATTAGTAGTTCATGTGGTAAGCAGCATAAAATGTCTCAGAAAGAGCATTTATAAAACAAAGTAATTAAGTTTGTTTAGGATTAGAACTTAGCAGTGGCAACTAATAATAATGGCAAGAAATTAATTTTAACTAAATTAAATTAAACATGATTGCATGAACATGTAATCACAATTTATGGAACTAATACTGTACAGTTCCCTAAAGTAAAGACCCCATCTGATCTAAAGTAAAACAGTTCATAACATACACCATGTTAAGTGTACCTTAGTGCACCCTAATTTTACTTATTGCTATATTATTTTACTATCATGATTAACTTAATGTGATCATTAGTCTGCTAAAGTAGGAACACAAGTTAAACTTTAGCATTATTCCCATGCTTATGTGTCGTATTATACTAATTCCACTTATTAGAATCGGTGTTTAGTGTGATTAAGATAGCAGATGCGCAAGTGCGTAAGAGTTAGTCCGTAATTTGAATTTCAGTATAAAAGAACTATCGACAAATTAATTAAATCTTATCAAGAAATTTTAAAGCTTACAATAAATGAAGTTTTTTAGTACTACACAAAATATTGTGTAAAACCGTCTTAATTTCAGAGTGCACTGATTAACCTAGTGAATTAATCATCATATGGCAGAAACAAAAGAGGCCAAGGAGATCACTGACAAGAATGACATCTACGGATTTGGGCTAATTCTTATTGAGCTCCTAACCGGAAAAGGGCCCATGGATTCGGAATTTGGGGTCCACGGGGATATCATTGGATGGGCTCGATACTGCTACTCCGACTGCCATCTCGACACATGGATCGATTCGACAATTAAAGAGCAAAATTTGAGTTACCAAAATGAGATTGTTGAGACTATGAATATGGCCCTCCAATGCACTAATAGTGATCCAATTGATAGGCCTAGTTCTAGTGATTTGGTCAAAAGTTTAGAGTGCTCTTTTGTTAGGACTAGAAGTTGTGTTCTAGGCATGGAAATTTCATAGTTTTTTCTTTTACGGTGTGAGAATGTCAGTTTTATTTTAGTTTTTAATTTTATACTTTTTTTCAGTGTTTGATATTTTAAGTTTTGATATCAACAATTCAGATCGATTTTGATCGGTCTTTTTTTATTTGGTTTGTTTAGTTAGGGTGAAAATTTAAGGTCTTGATTAGTATAGATAGGCCATAAATTGTAACACTACTATGTAAAAAGAGGTGGATGATTAATTTAATGCATGTTTTTGTAATACATTACTTTCTACGAGTATTTGTTACAACTTGTATAAACTAGTACTTCATTCATCAATAATGAATTGAAGTACCATACTACCTTTCAATGTATTGCAGTATCACAAATAACCTGATTGAAAATACAAATTTGATTGAATACCATGACGAAACTAACCTAGTGTACTGTATGGCGAGAGATTTTTAATTCCTTGACTCTAAAGATTATATTTAGTTACTAATTAATAAATAAATATGCATCTCGTAGCTTAGGGGTTGATCATTTACTCCCCTTCTATCATAATGTCCGCGGTCACAATACTAATTTACTCCATAAAACACCTAGCTTGCATGTACTAATTATTTATTATTATTCACAAAAAAAGAATGTGTTTATGATGTGTAACAGACAATGGAGCATATATCTATATACTCGTAGTAGTCGTAGGTGATTTCATTCTAACCAAAGGCCTTGAGTCCAGTGGTGTCCCCGTTTGTACCTTCCTACTTGCAATGGCAAGTATTGGAGGTCCTGGGTTCGATGCTCCCTGTCGACAATATAGGCTGGAGGGTATTACGACGGCCCCTGGTAAAAAGGGGTGGCTTACATGGTATAGGTGGTGACGTCGGAATGCCTGTACCCAGGGGGAATAAACCTCCTGTTACCAAAAAAAAAAATAAAAAAAATAAAAAAAAAAAAAACTATACGTACGTACCCTAGAGAGGTAACAATTCCACTGAAAAAAAGTAAGTGGGAAAGCAAGTACAAGTGAATTTATTCTTAAAAATAAATTTTAATCATACGATACATTCTGCCACACACTTATCACTTTTTATTGTCAGTGGGCAGGTCAAAAAAATCACACGCACATGTTTCTCGATCTTTTGAACTCTTTACTCTACAATTATTTACTGCTTCGTGCAAATCATAAATCCGTATAATGTTTTGTAATCATGAGCTTGTGGGTCTTGTTTGGTCATATCTATAGCTAGCCCCTCCTAGAATATCGTAATTTATACAAAAATTTTAATGAGATCATGAGACCGTTATAAATATTCACAAAGTAATAACTAAATTTATAATATACTTCGTAAATAATCTTTTATTATTGATAATTAGTTTAATAATTTGATTAAACTCTCTCTCTCTATATATAAAAGAGACTTTTTTCGAGCGTTATGAGAGAATCCAAATTTTGAGAAAATCTAATTTTGAGAAATATTTTTTCTAAAATTGTAGTATCTATTTGATTATAATTTTTTTTTTATTTTATTAGACATAAAACTCCAAATCCTGAAGTTTGAAGTATTTGAACATAAGTAGAGATCTAAAATATTGTCTATATATACCACTTATCCTCCTCCAAAATTAATTGTCTAACAAAAAAATACGTTGATATTTTATTGTTCTGTTATGATATATTTAAGTTTTAATTTTTGTATTTTTTTATAGTGAATTTTGGTCCACGTTGAATTATATAGTATCATTTTAATTTTTCTTTAGTAATTTAATGGTGTGTTATCATTATATATAAATTCTAATTTTTCTATTTTTTTTAGAATGATTTTGGTCGTTCTATTATGATATATGAAGTTTAATTATTTTACTTTGTGCACAAGTTTTAAATTTTTTGTCAGGTTGTAATGTATTAAAATTATTATGTTTGTACATACTAATTTTAATTATTGATGAAAAAATATCCATCTTTTACAAAAGTTATATTTGTGGTTGATCATTCATTTTAGGTACACAAAATTTAAACCATTAAACGTGAGATTAAAAATTGAATTAATTTTTTTAAAAAAGAAATCTTTTGTATCTGCTAACAATTAAGGACTAATATCATAAAGAAAAGATTGAGTGACGAGAGAGTATCCAGCTATTTTAAAAAGCTTATAGTTTGATTTTTGATAATTAAGATAATATAAAGACTGATATAAAATTAATTGCAGCTTGACTAGGAAAAAAAGATGATATACAATTTAAATTATGAATGATAATATCATATCTATTAGTTATATTTTTTTGGTAAAAAATTGAGAAGATGATATAAAAAATTTATGAATTTGAATTTGAATATGAAAGAAAGTTGAAAATGAATTAAATTTTTATAATTAAAATAATATAAAGAGTGATATAAAATTAACCTGAGCTTGACTAGGAAAAAAATGTATCCAATTTAGATAGATGTTTGATATTGACATTGACACAAATGACTTTCGATCAGTAGAAATCCATGTATATTTGATTAACTAAATGTTAACATCGAGTCATCGACATGTTAGAGCAATTACTGTCGTAAAAAATAACACATACACAAATGTAAACTGCATTATAATCCGTAATTTTTTATTTAAATATATCAAAATATGTATAAAATAACCAAAAACGGGTTATTAATAATTTCTATAACAAAAAAATTTTATAACACGTTTTTTTATTTTCATATTGTGTAGCGCGAGTATTGTCATTTAATAAATACAAACTTATTAGCTTTGTCATTTAAAAAAATAAGATACTTGAATAATGTAAGTATATTTCGCGTTAGTTAAATGCACTATGATCTCAATCTCAACTACTTTATTTGTGTTTATTATATACTCCGTATCTTACATTGTATCATTATATAAAACTAAATTTCCACAAAATTTGTCTAAAACTAAATAAAAAAATAATATTTTTAAAAACCGTGCATCGCACGGGCTTTCTTGCCAGGGGCGGATTTGGGGGGTCCCGGGGGAGCACGTGCCCCCCCTTAAAATTTCTGGAAAATTTACTATATGTAAAATGTAGTGGAAATAGAAACATGAAGACATAGATGGCAAGATGGTAAAGTTCATAGTATATGGTTCATGGGGAGTTGGGTTCGATTCTCCTCCCCACTACTATTTGCTTTTTTATTGTTTATTGAACTTTAGCATTTAAAATTATTGAAAAATGAACCTGCATTAATGTCGTCACAAATCTTTGCTAATTTCGTAGTTTGGAAGTTATTATAGTGTAAAAAGTCTACAAGGTTTGACGTAAATCAATAGTTTTTGCCAATTTTTTTGTTAAGTCTTGTTTAATTTGTGCCTTTTTTTTTTATTATTTTCTTTTTTATTACCTTTGTCATTTATTATTAAAACTAATTGTTATTACCATATAATAGTAAAAGATGAGTAGTGATATATTGTCGTAAATGAAATTTAAAAGAGTAACTTCCAAGGCACAAAACTAGCAAGGATTAGTGACAATACTAGAAAATTTTCCGAATCGCCTACAAATTTTTCGCGCCCATACTATAAATCAAAAAGTGCCCCCCTTTCACCGATTCCTGGATCCGCCACTGTTTTTTGCTAGTATAAAATATATACCGTAGGTCTCCTGTGATATCGTCTCACACCGTGAGACCTACTGCTTACAATACTATCGTGAGAGTAGTTTGATGTGGTCTCAATTTCCATTTATATATTCCTATATCTTCATCACAAATTTGTTGTAGGTAAGGCCGTTTTAAAAGTTTTGGAGACTATTTTTTTTTAATTAATTGTAACAAACTTTAGCGATTTCATTGAATTTTTATAAAAATTATGTGACCACAATGACAAATATTGCAATAATATTTTTCATTTTATATTTTTGAGACATATAGCGGACCAGTTACACCGTTCAGAATTCGGTTCGATCTGAAGAACGAATTTGAGTTCGCAAATCGCGATTTAGAGTGAATTGTGTTCGGAACCATGAAATAATTATTTTTACTATTTTTATACACTATTCATATTATTTTTTTGGTTTCAAATAAAAAAAAATATCATTTTCTAAAACTCTACAACTTCTAGTCCCTTTTCAACAACAAAATTACGGAGTATCACTTACCAATGCAATGACACGTATATCTACTAAAAAATGAATAAATAGTCAAAAAGTCATTATTCTCATGCTTGAGTCATACAAACAACTCCCTATATTTATCAAAATAATTTTTCAAACACTCGCCTCCTCATCTTTTTTTTACTTCATTTTCTTCTTATTAAAATAATAATAAAAAAAATCGAAAACAATTTGCGAACGGTAGCTAACTCATTCGCGAACGAACCAATTCAAGTATTAACGAACCACTTATTTAAGAGCCATAATAATTCATAATAGATAATAATTTTTTTGTTTCTCCACTTTATATATTATATATTATTTATTACTTATATACTATATTATTAGACGAGAAAACAAATGTTTCAGTTGTTTTTTAATATTTAAGAAATTTCTAACTATATAACTATTTTGAGAGTTGATATTAATTGCTCATTTTTTTAAAAGTAAAATTTGATCGTTTAAGATTAATGATAGGG
Source organism: Gypsophila paniculata (assembly GCA_032274805.1). Taxonomy (NCBI): domain Eukaryota; kingdom Viridiplantae; phylum Streptophyta; class Magnoliopsida; order Caryophyllales; family Caryophyllaceae; genus Gypsophila; species Gypsophila paniculata. Next base: position 11,852 of record JAUEKU010092351.1, read on the forward strand.
TAGGAGGTTGGTATGACATAATGATTTTTTACAATGATTTGATCAAATTATATTTGTGCGCAAAAAAAATTAATATTTTAAATATATTTCCAAAATAAAAAAGTAAACCAAGCAAATAAATCGATTAATTATCTAGAGATATAAAGACTTACCTACCTAATACGGAATATCAAGGATGCTTGTACGGTTGTACCATTATCTAATACTCTCCTAATCTTGTATTGGGTTTAGAAAGTTCATATGCATTAATTAATGTTTTTTTTAATAAAGTCTACAATTTACAATATTTCATTTGTGAAACTGTAGTACGATTAATTGGTTATAAGAATGAGAAAGAAAGTTATGGGAACTTGCGAATATTGAATTAGTGGTATAGAAAAACAATTTTTTTTCAATTTTATTATTGAGGTAGCAGCCACCTCTTGGATGACTATAAATCTGCCTCTGATTGTAGTTATATTATTTTTATAATTCAAACGTTAGTTTAAGATAATCGATGAATCATTAACAATAGATATGTAAAGATTGAGCCCATCAAAATAGTAAGTGTCATTTTCTGTGAGAATCGCACGAGAGACAAATTCTTTTTTAAGAGTCATAATAGATAATCATTTTTTTTTACTACACTTTATATATTATGCTACTTATTATATACTACGTTATTAAATGAGGAAACAAATACTTTCTTTGTTTCCTTTTATTAGTCGTTTTAGAATATTTAAGAAATTTCTAATTATATGTCATTTTAGGCTATTTTTCCGTTTTTCATGCGCATTAAATCCTTAATACTTTTTGTTACACGCATTTTAATAATTTAGATCTTAAATATGCAAAATTTTAGAAAAAAATTCTTTATATTATGCGGTGTTTAATAAAGTCTCAATTTGGGAAATACATATGGTAGAGACAAAATAATATGAACATTAAGACTTTATAATAAGTAAACTAATTAATATTTTATATAGTTATTGAATCAACATTGAAAATTTCATGAAATTTTGATCCTCGATTGTATAAACAAGTATATAAAGTCAATATTTCAAAATATATGTAGCTAAACAATAAAAAAAAAATAATTAAATGAACAAAGAGGAAGTGGAAGGTTGAATTAATGTGGTGAGGGCAGGGACGTAGATAGGATTGAATCACCCTTGGCCAAAGTGTTTTTTTTTTTTTTTTTTTTTTTTATCATATTATAAGTTATAAGTTTAAATTTAATAAAAA
>JAUEKU010092461.1:0-13073 GCA_032274805.1 Gypsophila paniculata
AAATGTGACCATACTTAGACGGATGGTATAGTAGTAATTGACTATATCCTAGGATGATGGTGATGGTGGTGCGCTAAACGTTATTGTAAGCTGGGTTTGACTAATATAATATGTTTGTGTGTAGTCGTTGAGGTTATGATTATTTTTCTGTTGAGCTTGAATGATTTATATGGTATTTATGATTGCTCAAACATGTTAAATTTCTCACATGATTAACGTATAAGACCACTTCATATTGTCATTACTTTTTTTTGTGCACTTCTCTTTATATCATTTTGATGTAATATGGCCGGAGAACGTCCTAATTACTCCCCACTTACTGTGACTGTCATTCTTATGAGTGACAGGTGTTGTGCCTTGAGGCGTGTTGAGTGAGGTTGTGGGCGCCGTTATTTTGCGTCACTCTTATTTTTAGAGTTATATTAAGTGTACTTTTTATTTGCGGTATTTATTTATTCCCCATGGACTCGTATTTGACTTTTATAAGTTTTCGCTATTAGGATCCAATAACCCGTCAATTTCTGAGATAATTCTGTCACCTTGGACATATTTAATTATTTTTATGGATTTATTTTTATTAGAAAAATCATGTATATATGTTACATTACGGAGGACCCGTATTTAATCAGAGAAGACACGTCGTTGAAATAATGTATAATAGAATTAAATTATGTCCCAGTGCAATTCATATTCTGGTGCTAAGGGGTATAACAACTGTCTTGGAGAAAGGAAAGGAAATTTTAAAAGATACTGATATGGAAAGAGTCCCAAAGAGATCCAAAACTTAGGTAATTCATTCAACTCTAATTTAGCTTATGAGTTTATTAAACTATTAATCAGCTGTGTTATTTATGTAGTACTTCAGTAGAGACAATATGGCAGGTTCTGTATGTTGTCTTAATTGATTTAAGAGGAGCTAGTTAACTAAGGACAAATAGAAAAAAAATGTGAAAGAATATTTTCTCTATTTCATAGTATTTTTTACGTACATATCATTTTTAGTAAATTTCACTCATTTTTATACATTTTTACTTTAGTCAATGAATTTATTTATCAAATTATCAAACTACCCTTAATTTAATATAAGATTCACTTAATTCTAAGGGTATACAAGTCCTTTAAGTTTCTTACCCCAAGGGTATTCAAGTCGTTTAACCTTAATTCTTACCCCACATTTCTAAAATATTCCCATATTTTTCTTTCATTCTTGATATTTGTGCTAAAAAAATGTATAATTCAGTGGAATTAGAAATTCACAAATTATTATATAACACAGCTTATCCGTATTAAGTTTAAGACGAGACAAATATTTATCATAAAGAGAAAAGTTAAATAATGCATTGAAAAAGCAAGAGACTTGTCTCATGTGCAAGTGGATGATACTTGATCCATTTTAAACTTAAAACCAATATATATTCGTTTTAAGGGAAACTTATTGGTAGAAATTAGCACAATATAATTCGACGCGTTGGATGGGAGGAATGACATTTGTGTTTACGATTAACAAGTAACTGATGTTAAAAATCTCCGTTTGAATGAAACTGCAAGTTTTCCTTAAGACAGGGTTATTTCCGTCGTAAACTTACAACAAGAATATATTACCTCTTTGTATTAAAATGTTACCATTTAACGAGATAATGTTGTAATGGGTGTTACTGGCCTTATCAGTAAGTTGTAATATTTTAGTACAAAATAGTAACATAATCCCGTCGTAAGCTTACGATGAATGCCACCCGTCGTAAATCAAAATTTGCCTTAATGAATTAAGGAAATGTAAAGTACGAAACACAATATCGTACACCCCTAACAAAAATTGAACTCTAAGAAAGACAAAGCCCCTACAGGATAATGTCATCATATACTGACAATAAATTGTGAAATAATCAACTCAAAACAACTTAAATAAAATAATTTGTTTTCTTTTTTTATTTCTTATATAATTATTTTACTATGAATATTTGTTTGTCTTTGCAAAAATATTTAAATTAAATTATATTAATGACCTTCCTAATCTACCCCCCACTTTTACTTTCCACCCTCTCTCATATACTCCCTCCCAACAATTACTCCTTCTGAACACTCTCTATCTCTCTTTCTCTCTTTCATCTTCATCTCCTAAACGAGGGAGGGCTAGAGGTTCCCTACGTGATCCTTAGTTGAGCAAGTTATATTGGACATTCTATGGCAATTAATCCGCCGATGTTAAAAGGGCCCCTTAAGTGTCTAGAAAGGCATTCAAGGTTAGCTAGTTTGAATACAGAAGAAGTTCCTGACGATGTTTTAAGCCATATTTGTGATTGTCGGCTTTTGGATTTGAGGTCTTGTATGATTCCACATCTTGACGATGCTTTGATTAGTGCATTTGTTGAGAGATGGCAGCCTGACACTTACACTTTCCATTTGCCATTTCGAGAGGTAGTCTTATGCTCCATGATGTGGAGATGATATTGGGGATACGAGCATGGGGTAAACCATATGTTGCTGAGAATGACTATACGGATGATCAGGCGTTGATGATGAGGATGGTAGGGGGATTATTGACAAGGAGTTTCCTGTTGACCTTGGTGTGCTTGTTGGGTATAGGCCTAATGATATCAAAGGGTGGCCGTGTACCCATTTATTTGAGAGCTGGTATACTGGCGTCGAAATTACTAGACGTTTTTTGTACTGGTACTTTAAACGATAAGGTGAAAGCTTATGTGATGTTTTTGTTGGGGCAGTCCTTGCTTGTTGATAAATCTGGGGATCGGGAAAGCGGTAGTATGCTTGGTATGTTGAATGACGTGGACAAGATTGGAGAGTACGCTTGGGGGGTAAGTGCGTTGGTATTTTTCTATAAGCACTTAGGTAAGGACACCCGTATTGGAGCTAAAGGGATTAACGGTTGTCTTACACTGCTTCAAGTTTGGATCTATGAACATTTTCCAACGTTTCATTCCTTTAGAGTAGCGTACCCGAATGATGGTCCATGTGCATTAGGATGGAGGAATGTTCCGCATTATAAATCTAACAATTCCGATTTGTTGAACGCGTACCACAAGACATTGGATGGGCTTAGGGCAGGGGATGTGAAGTAAATGCCTTTCAGGCCTCGCACAATTAAGCGCCTTCCTCATACCCTATTTTGTGGATTCATCAGATTCGATCAAATTGTCGAGCCTTACCATCCCGACCGTTGTATGAGGCAGCTTAACCTTGTTTAGGTAATGCTTTACCATTTTTCTTTTGTTTTATCTTTCCAGATTATGGAGTGACTGCAGTAAGATGTGGAAGTTAGAACATTACTTCCAAACCAGGTTTGGTATTACAAATTTAACTTCCAAAACCCGACTTTCATAAGATTGATCATGCCTTTTTTTTGTCTTTAATACTATAATAATTCATTGTGTTTGTCTAATTACATGATCAGGTGATCCCTAGACATCTGCCTCGTCCCGTCGAAGTTCATCATCCTCTAGCAGCGAAGTCTGGGTATAAACTTGACTACGGGGAGTACGTTGACGAAGCTTGGGAAAACATGGAACATCACTTAATCAACCTGTCAAAATTGTCAGTGCTGGCGACCATGCCCTTTGATGCTCATCCTAACTACATGTCTTGGTATGTGAAAGTATCACATCCAACATTTTTACCCGAGGAGCTTCGTGGTCTGAAACCTCGACAAAGTAGTTTGGCTGATCATACTGAGGCAACGATGACATTGGCACGTAAGGTTAGGAGGGTCTACTTGTATACTCGGGATTTTCATAAATATATTTCAATATAGATATAATTGTGTTTTGGAGTTTAATAATTATTATTTTGCATTTCGCGTTTTAATATTATATGAGACGGAATAAAACAAACAAAAAAAAAATAAAATAAATCAAATAAAAATCAAAACCAAAACAAAACCAATAAACAAAAAACAAAAAAAAAAAAAAAACAAAACTCCTCGAAACCCTCACAACAAACCACCACCACCGAGAACTCGACACTCCCTCCCTCCGGCTCCGGCCGCAGCAGCTCCGGCCAGCCGCCGCGTCGACCTGCATTAGTAGCACGACCACCGCGCTCTGTCTTCTCCCCGGTTCTCTGTTCCCTTTTGTCCCTTCTCGCATCTGCCTCCCTTTTTTTCTCGGCCGATCAGACTCCGGCAACCACGACCACCGGCTTGCCGTGGTGGCGTGCTCCCATTGCCGCTCTTCTCTCTTTCTTCTTCCTTGTGAGCGCTCTCCCCCTTTCATCTCTTTTCATTATTGAAACTCTGATTCATAAATTAATTTGGGATTTTCATATTAGTGAGTAGATTTGGTATAGTTCTTGAGTAATTAGTGATTAATTATCGTCTGTTGTTGTATTAGGTTGATTGTTGGAGTTCTGGAGTAGTTTTGAGACATATAAACTAGGTTTTGGCTTGGAGGAAGGTAGAGTAATCTATTACTCAACCTTTATTATGCTTTAATTATTGTCTATATATGATTGTATATGAGGTGTTATTGAGTGGTCTTATGACAGACATATGAGGTTTAAGTATGCTTGATGGCTACATGTAAAGTTGTTGGTTACATATTGAGACCATTGTGGTTTATTATGCTTTAATTGTTGTTTTATATGTTTCCGTATATGATTATTGGTATGTTCTTGAAGGGTCTTACGATAGTCTTATGAGATTTAACCATGTTTGATGGTTACATATGAGATTGTTGGTTACATGTTGAGATCGTTGTGGCTTATTATGCATTAATTGTTGTTTATATGAGACCGTATGTGACTATTGATGTGTTAATGAGTGGTCTTATGATAGTCTTATGAGATTGGAGTATGTTTGGTTGTTATATGCTGATAGTGTCGGTTACGAGTGATGGTTTATGGTTATGGTGGTATTATGTGATTCATATAAGACCTTGGTGTTGTCGAGACATTAATTATTGTTGATTGTGGCTTGTGAATTGTTGTTGAGACGGTATCGACGTGTATGTGTGAAATTGTTATGGTAACGTTGTGTTGGTTGTATGTTTCGTATGGAATGAATACATTGTGAATGCTTGAATGTGATGAATGTGTAATATAACTAGGAATGAGATTATGTATTGGATAGAGTTATGTGCCAAGGGAGATGTGGAAAGTCCTATTGGCTATGATTTGGATACGGATTGGCCTTAGTATTGGTATTGTGAGTCAAGGGGAGATATGGAAAGTCCTCTTTGGCTAGGCACGAGTGTTAGGTGAGGAAAGCCAACCCCGTGACCTGTTTGTTCTCCAAGTAGAAAGCGGATTATGACTAGTTACATTGGCTTGAGACTAAAGGAAATGTGATATATGGCTAGAAGCCTTGAATTGATGAGTACGATACTATGGTGTGATGTGTTCATCGCGATATATGAGTGTTTGGTGTTGGTTAGAGAATTATTTTTTTATGCATTGTAAGTATGTATGCTTGGTTAATTCGGTTTGTTACTTAATATAATTGTTGCGTATTAGCTTATTCTACTCAATCCTTTGATTGACATTGCGTTGTTTGTGACAAAATAAAATATTATCCGAATTTAATTGCGCGGGACCTGTTGATCTATCTGGTATTTGCCGGTCTTTTGGAGAGCAGTCTGTATCTAGCAGGTAGGCCAGAGCACGGATCGGATATCCGATCCGAATCCGAATTTCGGATCGGATATCCGATCCGAAAAAATCTGAAATTTACTATCCGATATCCGATCCGAAAGTTTCGGATATCCGAATTTTACTATCCGAAATATTTCGGATATCTGATCCGATATCCGTGATCCGATCCGATTTTCACCAAAACTCAAAATCAAAGATTTCTACTATTTTTTTTCAACCATACACCAAATTAATCACATACAAAAACAAAAAAAATCAGTCACAAAAAGAATTGAAAATCAACGCCGACTCCCTCTTCTCATTTCTCACACTCCCCCTCGACGCTGACTCCCTCTTCTCCTACCTCTCCCTCGCGTCACCTTCGATTCCTCTTGTGGACGTCGATCCTGATTTGGGGGATAACCTTTTTGTTCATGTGCCGGGTGATGTGTCGGTGGATTTGGTGAGCGCGGAGGTGGTGTCAGATATACGGGCCGGATGATTCGGGCCGGGTACGAAAAAGAGCGTTGTCAGGTGTACACCACGTGTAGGATGGAAGGGTTGGAGCAGTGTTTGGAGAATTTGGGGGTTGAGAAGTTGAGTATTGAGGAAGTTGAGAATTTGAGAATTTGGGGGAGGCGTGTGATGTTATTAGGGAGATTTGTTTTGTGAGGGTATGTTTTTACTTTTTAGGGTTTGGTGACCCTTTATATCAGTCGTGAACTTGTGATATTTGTGCTTTGTGAGATAGTTTCGGATCGGGTTTCGGATATCCGATCCGATATCCGATATCCGATCCGAAATTATTCGGATATCGGATATCCGAAATTTTTGAAATTAATATCCGTATCCGATCCGATATCCGAAATTTTCGGATACGGATATCCGATCCGAATTGTTTTTCGGATCGGATATCCAAAATTTCGGATCAGATTCGGACCGGATATCGGATCGGTTCGGATACTCGGATATTTTGCTCAGTCCTAACGTATATTACTCTATCCTACACAAATATGCCCTATTTTTTCCATTCTATACTCTTCCCCCTATTATTCTTTCTCACAATTTACTCTCTTTTTCTCTACCAATTTTTTGCTGTAATTCTTATCAATTAATCGAAAATGACAGATAATTCTCACTTTGACGATGTAAAAACAATATTTTAAGATTATTTTTAAAGTTTTGGTGTTTATTTTGAATGAGTTTCTAATAATTTGAATTGAAATTAAATTAGGCCTAGGGTTTACGGTGGTTTAGAGTTGCAATTAACCGTCACGTGATAAGTCGTGTGGGGAGGTGGTTGCCGGCGTGAGGGAAGGGGGTGGCTGGCGTCTGGGAAGGGAGTGGCCGGGTAGGGATAGGACCCCGGATGTCGACTGGTTGTGGTCGGGTAGGGGATGGCCGGGTAGGGGTAGGGGGTGGCACGCTGGGGTGCAGCATTGGTTGTGGTCTTGTGGGCGGTTGGGGCCGACGTAGGGAGGACAGCGGGGTATGGGTTGGTCGGCCGGTGTCGAGTGAACCGCTAGCGTAGGGTGGCCTGGGGAGGGGAGTGGCCGATGGTTGCTGTGTTTGTTGTTTTTTTTTAATTAATTAATTAATTGTTTTTTTTTAAATATATTTGGATTTTTTTTAAAATATATTTGGATGAATTAATATAGTAAAGAAAAGAATAAAGAGAGAAAAAAAAGAGAAAGGAAATGAGAGAGGGAGAAATGAGAAGGGTAAAGTTGAAAAAATGGTGTAGTAAAGAGTAAAATGAGTGTAGGAAAGAGCACCACCCTTAGTTATTTATTGTCAATAATTTTTGCATTATTTAATTATTTTTAGACAATAACTCTTAATTAACTTTTTATACATGACAAAAAAATTTCAAATATTAATACTCCATCCATTCAACTCCAATTGCATCATTTGCTTTTTCACACTTGTCGAGGCGTAATTTGCAACGACAATATCTATAATTATACATGGTAAAAAAATTATAAAAATTTAATTTTCTTATTGTACTCATAAAGACGAATATAAAAAAATCTCACATGACTATATTTGTATTTATATATTGCGAGCAATTGTGAAAATTCTCTAGCTAAATGAATAGTGTCAAAAAGTGTTTGGATGCAATTGGAATTGAAGGGAGGGAGTACTATTGTACTCTTATAACGGCCTTATAATAATTGTGCATCTCAATCATCAATATTGTTCGATAAGGTGTAAAGTTATTATAAATTTATTGTAGGTTATATAAGTGTTATAGAATACAAGTTCTAATACTATTGTACTCTTATAACGGCCTTATAATAATTGTGCATCTCAACCCCTCTCATTTAATCATCATTTAAGAGTATAATTAGCTTGCCCCACCTGCCATCCACCCTCTCAATGGGGATGGTCTAAGGCGTAAAGTTATTATAAATTTATTGTAGGTCATATAAGTGTTATAGAATACAAGTTCTAATCGTATTTAGGGTTCCCAATCCCAATGACATAGCAGCATAACTCAGCCCACCATCATTTCAGTTCCCAATTAGGCCTCATATTAAAAATCATGATTCACTGCCTATTGCCTGAATTACCGACCAGTGCAGGTTAATTAGCTTTAACTATGTTTAGAAAAAGCTGTAAAGCAATATCCTAGAACACAGAAACTTGATTACTTAATTCTTTTAGTACTTAATAGCAGTCAGCTTGAGTCAGATTAGTTTGTACGGCTCAACTACCTATGATCCTCTCCCTCCCTCCACTTGTTTTAAGTAGCTATACTTTTCACTTCCGCTCTTTAAACCAAACATAGCATTCAAAATCTGCTTAAAAAAAAGGCAATGAAGATACTACATTCCTTGATTAGTACTTCTTTCTTCATTTGTGTGCTGTGTTTGGTCATAGCGTACGCAACAACACATCCAAGGGACATTGTAGCATTGAAGAGTCTAAAACAAGGGTTGGATTCGTCATCGGTTTCTTTTGGGTCATGTCTCAGTTCCTGGGACTTCTCAATGGATCCCTGTGACAACCTTTTTGGTGCACACTTCACCTGTGGCCTAAGGTGTGACTTTAGTCTCTCCGGTCTGAGACGGGTTACTGAGATTACCCTTGACTCAGCTGGCTACTCGGGTTCCCTCACTTCCACAACCTGGGACCTCCCTTTTCTCCACACCCTTGACCTTTCCGGAAATTCTTTCTCGGGTAGTCTCCCTAAGTCGTTCTCAAATTTGGTTCGCCTTCGCCGCCTCAGCCTGTCGAAGAACTCCTTTACCTTCCCGATACCCTATTCACTGGGTTCCCTGTCTTACCTTGAGGAACTCTACTTAGACAATAACCAGCTCTCTGGGTCCATTCCTCCAAGTTTGAACAAGTTGAGTCACTTGAAAAGACTTGAAATTCAGCAGAATCATCTCTCAGGTGATTTTCCATACCTGGGTTCTTTGAAAAACTTGTATTTCTTAGATGTTAGTGACAATACTATCTCTTCCCTCGGTTCAAACCCGCTTTCTTTACCTATTTCCCTCATCTCTTTCTCTATGAGGAATAACAACTTAATTGGACAAATGCCAGGAAAGTTTGTCCACATGCAATCTCTAGAAGTGTTAGATCTTAGTTACAATCAACTATCAGGTTCTATCACTGCTGATATATTCCAGCACCCATCGCTTCAGCAGCTTAGTCTAGGTCATAACCGTTTCTCATCAGTTGAAAATCCACCTGAGAATAAAATCGTAGGGGGAAAGATGGTGGCAATCGATCTCAGCTACAATGAGATTGATGGTCTGCTGCCAAAATTTCTAGCAGATTTCCCAAATCTCTCTGCTTTGTCACTGGAACATAACCGGTTTACTGGGATACTTGTTTGGGCCGATACCCGGTCTGTTTAGGAGCGTCAAACCCGGTTCTGTTAACGTAAGCTTGGTGGATAATTGCTTGCTTGCCTGCCCTGATACTTACTTCTTTTGTAAAGGTGGAAATCAGAAGTCAGTCCATCAATGCAAGAGCTTTAGGCATACCATTCCTTAGGCATAAAGTTGGTTATCATTATTTGACTTTAAATGCATTCAATAATCCTTGGTTATACGTGATGAGTTTTGTTTGTTTAGAACAAATTAGTGCATGGTACGTCATGATAATAAGTTTTCGATACTCCGAATTGATTTTTATACTCCCTATTAGGCGAAGTTTGAATATCAATTTGGATATATAGCTTAAGAAATAAGCTTCCCAAAATTAACACATTTTGGGAAGGTTGCTAGAATTTCGTTAGGTTATCACTTTTCACTTTTGTGATTTAGGTGCTATATAGTTTTAGTTATTAGTTAGCTCCCTACCAAGAATTGTGGAGGTTTTATGTCTTTGTTGGGCTACTAGTGAGAGTTCACCTCAAATCTTTTCTTTGTTGGTATGATCGGTGACACTGTGTGTTGCTTATTTTGCGTGTCAAGATTTATTTATGAGTTACAACTCTTTTTCATTTTGTTAGCGCTTGAAACTCATTATACCTTTAGTTATTGAAATATATTGAGCGGATTTGATTAATAATCTAAGTTACGAATTTATACCAAAAATGTTATACAAGTATACAACATATAATATGATTAACGAAGACATATGAAATACGGAGTAGTTGTTAGTGTATAGATAAGGTGATTTTACGTATAATATTTGTATAAGATAGTCTTTTATAAAATTACTTCCTTCGTGTCATTGAATTATTTCCGTTTTTTTATTATTTTATAAAAATATTTTAATCAAACATATACACTCGGATGAAACGATGGATTGAAAGATAAGGTTCCTTGTTTGTTAACAAATGGCGTATAACTTTAGAAGCTGGAGTGGACCATTCGTGTTCCCGAGACAAAGGTCTTACAGTCTATGCTTCATGTGCACTTCGGCAATTTTGATTGCTAGCATGTGCAACTTTTGATGATTGCCGAGCATCTACATTCAATGTGATTCGCTTTGAAATTTAATGCTTTATCAAAGTGGCTTGCATGTTTTGGCATGATATGTTTCCACAAGAACGCTAGTAGTTACGAAAGACGTTTTTTTATAATAAATTGAGTAAAGACGATTTTTTATAAGTATCAATTTAATATGTCTTCATTACGAGTAATTTCAGAATATTAAAGGTCTAATCAAGTTGGATAGTTTGGGAAGTTGCTTGGAAATTCATGACAAAAAATTTAGTTTGAAGCTTGTTGAGCCTAAAAAAAGTACTAGAAGGTGAAGCCCGCTCGAAAAATATGAAACTCAATTCTATAGACAACCCAAACGAGTGCAATGCACTAGTATTGGATAGGAGATTGATATGGTTTTTTTAGAAAGTGAATATTCTGTGAGAGGATTAACCTATTGTGAAGAAGAGATGAAAAAGAAACAATAATTATCAACTATGCTAGAGATTATACGATAAAGACTTCATGAAACTTTTTCACATGAAATTTGTGAGGTTCTAAATGGCGCCCCGTGGGTACTTTGGGTAAAAAAATGAAAGGAACCGTTTGAAAGTAGGAACTGGGCTTAGTCTGCTCAGGTCACATGAAAACCATATGTATTAGGCCTGTTTGAAAAGCCCAGCAGGGACTATGCTTTAGGACAGCCCAATGTGACTCGAATGACTGACTTCACTAGAATTTTGGTCTTCTTTGCGCACCTCATTTTTATGTGGGCTATAGTTTTAATAGGCCCTCATTTTCCATTGTATTCAAGAAATTTTGCGGATTTTAAGATACGCAGTTTGATTAATGATCCGTTGGACCGTTTTATAACTTAGGTAGATATAAGTACAAGACTCATTTTACTCATTTTATTTTAATGAATTATCTATTCTTCTTAATATTATAAACTTCATATTATATGTTGTGTACTGTAATTAACATGTTTTTGATCCAGTTGGTTTGATTATGAGCTATCTGAACATAAGTTATAGCATGACTATCCTATATAGAGATGGTGATTTGTGTTTTAGGAGAAACGGGCAAATGAATCTTCTCTACATCTAACATCATTAGGTTTTTTGAGGGTTTGCAACGTGGCTTGCTAACATGATGCCTTATTAAGCCAAAAGTTAGGATGTATTGGAGATCGGTTGGATAATTTATAAAGACAATCAATGTAATATCTTAATGGTGTGTTTGGATATGATTATTTCATTTGAAAATATAGATTTGAGCCAAATTACATATTTGGGAAAATTAAAGAATTTGGATTTGAACAAAATTTAACTCTCAATCTCATACATGCATAAACTTGGTATTTTCAAATTCAACTCTTACCCTATGTTATTTACAATTTTGGTATTTTATTTTCTAGATTTCAAATGGAGATTTTCAAATGAAATGATGGTTTCCAAACACTATCTAAGTTTAAACTGCAGAAGTTATAGATTTAGCCTAATCTCATCTAAGATATAGGAATTTAAGTAATAGAATGCCATTTTAGCTTTTGATTTAAAGAACAGGAATTTCATTGCCTATAACAAGGACGAGCCGAAAGAGAAATGAAGATAATGCTTGGTATGAATATGATGAGGAAATGACAGAGGATAAGAAATCAAGAATCAAATCTAGGACATAAAAATGAAATAAGTTTATCAATTCAAGTGCACCTCAAATTCACAGAGCTTACATTTATATTCGGCAAACAGGCCATACAAACATATGTAAATGAGGTATGAGGATATTTAAGAATTGAGAAAAGATCTGAGACCAATGAATAAACACAGGGGGGGCTAATATTAGTAAAGACTAAAGAGTAGCCCATCACTTGACAGTCCCTAAATATTCAGACAGTCGATAGATACCCTTGCATTGCCCATCCCATGTTATCCCACCACCATCTCTATCACTCTATCTACCCCTCTTCCTTCTTTGTCTTCTTATGATTATTTTACTTTTGTACTTTCCTATTACTATTACTATAAAAGAAAAGTTATGATCTTTAACTAGACAATTATATACGGTATATAAAAGTATTATATACAGAATACTCGTATATATTATATTCAATAACTCTCTCTTAAGACGAGTATATTCGTCTTAAAGTTAAAACAGATCAAGTATCATCTCACTTGTGTATATAAGACACATCTTTTGCTTTTTTTTTTTTTATGTATTTTGCTTTTGTTTTATTCTAAGTATTTGATCCGTTTTAAGCTTAAGACGTTATATATCCGTCTTACATGAATTTGTGAAATATCTTAGGGATCATTACGTAAAAGTTAGGTTAGATATGGTTTTTTTGTCACTTGGATACGTTGGATTGTGTTCATTGATTTAAATTTAAAAGAAAACAAAAGTTAAACCGGTTAAAAATCGTTTTATTTAAGCTCTTGTAATGAGCTTGTGGACATACATTTCCTTGATTAAGTGTTTTGTGATTTGATTTTGTTTAAAATAGATGGGAATTCATAATTGTTAGTGTATATTAAGTTTTTTTTTTTTTTTTTTGGTTAGTATATATCTCTAAGATTAAGTTTTACTTCATTGATAATAAGTTTTGAA